>ML213518.1:127889-181091 GCA_004369045.1 Heliocybe sulcata | reverse complement strand
GAACATCGAGCTTGGTGAAGTACTTCGCACCTCGCAGGCGGTTGATGAGGTCACCGATGAGAGGGAGAGGGTACCGGTTCTTCACCGTCATGGCGTTCAGCTTGCGGTAGTCCTGGACGAAGCGAAGGCCGCCATCCTTCTTCTTGACGAAGAAGACAGGGGAGGCGATGGGAGACTTGGAAGGTCGGATACGTCCTGTCGCCAGGTTCTCTTCCAGGAATTCGTCGAGCGCAACTTGTTCGACTGGAGAGAGCGGGTAGACCTTGGACTTGAACAGCTCCGCGTCCGGGGTGAGCTCGATCGCATGGTCCCAGCGCTTGCGACCTGGCAGGGTGTCGAAGGACTCCTTCTCGAAGACATCCCGGAACTCGAAGAACCGCTCAGGGAGGCCATCTGAGGGATCGCGGACGGTATTCTTCGCATGGGCTTCTGCAAGGCGCTGTGAGACAGTCGAAGTTGCCTGGATGAACTCCTCCTCGGGTGCAAGGGCGGTGACGAAGATGCAGCCACCTTCCTCCAAGACTTCCTCGTCCACACCGTACTCAGTAGGCAGGGGGTCGAACTCGGGTTCCTCGTCTTCCTCATCCTCGACATGGACCTTAGGGGCGGGTCCTGACTGCAGAGCCAGCTTGCACTTCTGGTCGAGGCGACGAGTGGCGAGGCAGAAGTTCCTCTCCTGCTGTACCTCCAGTCGGCATGCCTGGCAACGAGCAGGGCAGTGCATCATGGCGACCTTGCCAGTCAGCCAGTCCACGTCCGGGTTGTGCTCACGGAGCCAGCCGTGCCCAAGGATGATGTTGTGTTTCCCAAGCCTGGTCACCGCAAGGTTGATGCGCTCCGTATGGTCATGGTAGTGGAGGACCGTGTCAACGATCTCCTCGATTGAACCAGCCTCATTCGGAGTACCATCCACGTTGAACACAGGTATTGGCCGGAGCAGCTTGCGAGTGGGCAGACCCTGTTCGCGAATGTAGGCCAGGCTGATGTACCCAGTGCTAGTCGCACCACTGTCGATCAGAGCATCGGTTGAAACAACCTTCGCCATCTGCGTAGACTCTAGCTCCACCTTGATGCTGGTAGAACGTGGTCCGGGGATCGCAGAGACAGTGTACTTGCACGGAAGCTTATGCTCCCAACACGGTAGAAGATGGTATGGAATGAGTTTCTGTTGGACAACCGGGGGTGGAGGTGCGAGCTTGGATGCAACTACCTCAGATGCGGGTTCTACCGGAGGGGGCTCAGGGAAATCGGAGACCTCTTCGATGGGTAGTGAGGCGAAGCGGTTGGTGGATGGAAGAGCCAGGGGAGGGGCTATCACAACTGCGGGTGTTGGCAGTGGTTCCACAACCGGGGCAGGCTCAGGAGGGGCCTGTTCGGCAACCATTGAGCTGAAAACCTCGCTCTCACGAATGCTTCGAGCGTAACGCCTGGCTGCCAAGATCCATCCTTCGAGGTCCAAGTCAGAAGGGCGGCCCAACGAGGTGGCTAGTGGGGTCTCTATATCCAGGTGAAGACCACGGCGGAAGTTCAGGACATTCAGGGATGCAAGTCCTGGATCCGAGGAGTGCAGCTGGGCAAGGCGGAGCAACCGACGGAACGAGTCAGTATACTCCTCGATCGAAGATGAACCCTGGTAGTAATCGGTGCCTACCAAGGTTAAGGCTGCATCCACACGTTCGTAGGGGGAAACAAACTCGCGTGTGAACTCAGCCTCAAAACCAGCCCAGTCCTCGAAGTAGGGGCTGCCAGTCTCGCGTTCGACCTCGTAGAGGTTCGTCACGAAGTCTGCAGCTTGCCCAGACTTGAAGAAGCCAAGTGCCCATCGGATCCTCGTCTGGTCATCGGGGAAATGACTGGGATTGGTACAGACGAGATTCCAGAAGTGCCAAGCGTGTTCCCGCTTCCCATCAAAGTCGGGAGGATTAGGGAAGCATGGAGGCGCAAATGGGGAAGGGTTTCCAAGACCAGAAGGAGGAGAACACGGAGTGCCAGAGTGGCTAACCTGCTCTGGGATCCATTGTCCCTCAACGTCGGAAGTGGATGGAAGGGAAGGCGTGGGGGGTGGAATGGGTGTGTAGGAAATGTCACCAGGGTGCGGGGAGACTGGATCGCTAACAGAAACGTAGGGGGTATTCACACCAGAAGCCAGACCAGAGACCAACAACAACAACTGATCCAACTTCTCTCTCACACCAACTTCCTCAACGGCAGCGGCAGAGCTGCGAGCCTCTAACTGTTCGAGCCTGGCTAGGATACTGGAGGTGGTCACAGCATCCATAGTCGGCCCAAGGAACGGGTAGAGAGGTCGTATGCTCCTGCACAAAGGAGGGGACTATATGATCCAACTGGAAGGGCCACTGTGTCTTGACTACCTGTAGCGAAGGAACGCTGACAGCCAGATGCCAGTGGCAGCCTCTAAGTGTGGGATAAAGTCCAGTCCTTCAAAGAGAAACCTGTTCCTGCTGTAAGGGCTACCTTAACAACCAGTGAGCTGGCAAGGCTGCATGTTGTTGAAGGGAGTTCCAAAGCAAATATATACACTCATGAGCACTAGATACATCCACTACTAATATCTAAGGGCTTACCTGCACGTTGTTGAAGGGAGTTCCAAAGAGGAACAGGTTAAGGAACCCTTCAACAAGTGCAAAACAGAAAGTGGCTGCACCGCGTGACACGTGACGTCACGTCACGGTGGCTGAAAGCGAAGGTGGCTGAAGGGGAGCCCTTACATAGAGGTTGTGATTATGTTCACTCACAATGAATAGGAATGGGACGGGCTTTTGCAAGGTGCCCTAATTCTCAAGACATTGGCTTTCCATTATTCTATCGTGAAGCATGCCACCATCGTGCCAATCTCTGCCGCTTTACATCAAGGATGGGATAAGGCCCCAGTTGGCGCTATTGGCCTCGCTGCGTGTGCAGTATGTAATGCATTGACGCTGTCGACTGGTACTCATAGACTCTATATAGGTAGAGCGGATCTTACGGAAGTGGCAGCGTAAAGAAATCAAAGTGCTGAACACAGGCGAAGTGAAGATCCTGCTGAGTAATCTATCTGAGGAAGGATCATTGAACAAAGCTGCGCACGGCAAGACCTCTGAGAAGCAGAGGTCCAAGGGCATTGATGAGGATGCTACGGGCAGTAGTTTCAGCGCTGGTGACTACGGCAAGAAGACTCGGGGCTGGTCCAAATGTGCAGAGCAACTCGACCGGAGAGAAGTTGAGGATCTCATCCAGTCCGCTCTCCAGATTGCCAGTGGTCTTGCTCGATGCTACAGGGCCGTGGAGGCGTATGATTCAGATGAGGATGAGAGGGCCCTTCTTGCGATTCGCCGCAAGAAGTAGTCTGGTACGTGAATCTTCCCTTGCAGATGTCCTTGAACCTCACATCTACGTTGCTTCTTATCATGAAGGTCATATACCCAGCGGCAGGCATTGTTCGGTGGTGCCTGCCGCTTACTGTATCTTGGGATTCGACTGCTCATGGACGCACTTGCATATACGAAGCAGCACAGCAGCGGATTCTAAGCAATGCCAACTTCTTGCTCTTTGTCCGGTCGCTGTCTTGGTACCAACTCGCTGGTACTTCCATGTGTCTCTCTTACTTCGCGTCATGACCTCGACCTCGTGCCGGCTGATCTTTCCCTCATGTCATTACCAAGCCCACAAATCTGTGCTGAGTCTTGACTCGCTCTCTTCAGGCGGTCTTCAGGGTTTCTTGGTATGTGCTCTCTGAGTTCTGTCAGACTTTTGGTACTTTCACAATAATCACGTATCACTTTTAACTTCTCAGGACACTCTTCACCTGAATCTTAGTAGACTTTCCGTGCTTTATACTCATTTTGTGTTCGTCTTGCCGGCGTCTTGTGGCTTCTTTTGGACTGAGTTCGGTATTCCTTATGGACTTACTTGAGTCTTTTATCGTGACTTCGGCATGCTGCGCTACGACTTCCGCCTAACTTTAGCAGGTCTTTCGTACTTCAGTATGTATTATTTACAGCTTAACGAAGACTTGGCGTAAACTTCTCGCGGTCTCAAGCAAGTCCCAGGTGTCTTTGTTCGATCCTGTCCTGGTGTTTGGCGTGGCTTACGGCTGATCTTGGTAAACTTAGATTGTACTTTGCTCCGCCTTAGCCATTAGAGAAGGCATCAATAAGTCGGCCAAGATCGCCGTAATGCTGCCGAATGTGAGCATAAGAATACAAAAAGGTCAGATCGAACTCTACAGGGGTACCCTAAGTAGGTTAAGATCTCCGTCCAAGTTGAGTGTAAGAATACAATCTCGATGTCTGATGCATCGAAGACCAATACAAGACCAGCGTAAGAAAAACTTGACTTATTTTTGATGTTGCTCTTTTTGGGGCTTTCACGGCGGCTTTCGCCCGACTAAGAGTGAAAGATCGTCGGAAAGGGATCGAAAGATGGTTTTGCATTTTCCTGATGTTGCGATGCGACTGGATGCTGTGCAACCCGGATTCTCGAGCTTCAGCCCGACTTCCAGGCTCAGACATCACTTATTCAGGAGGCCATTGATGCTGCTGGCCACCTGTGCATCATCCTCCCGAAGTTCCATTGTGAACTGAATTTTATTGAATTCTTCTGGGGTGCAGTGAAGAAGTACCTTCAAGAGAACTGTGATTACACTTTCGATATGCTCAAGGCAAATCTTCCAAAAGCCCTTGCATCTGTACAGCTCCAAACCATCCACAAGTGAGAGCATTGGATGTACAGATGGATGGACACTTACCGGGAGGGGTTAACCGCAAAAGACGCTCAAATGCAGGTAAAGCAATTCAGTTCTAAATGGTACACATTGTACCGTTGCACACCCAAGACGCTGGCATGCCAATTTGACCAGTAATTGTAATTAATGATTAGATAATACATGCACCTTCCATATATGGATAGTCTGACATAATGTGGCCAAATCAGCAGGCCCTGAATTTATATCTCCCCCATTTCTAATGCTATTAAAAAGCCCTCTAGTGGAATTGATCCTCTCATTGAAAGGAGCATTTTCACTAGAGGGATAAGAATTCTGACCTTTTTTGAAGCTGACATAATGCTTGTACAAAAGTGGCAGTGACTAAGTGTCGGGCATCATAGTTCAGCCGGCGGAGGCTCTTGAAGACCTGTCACCCAACTTTTGTCTGCTACTGGTGCTAAAAAAACTGTAAATGTATTCGAATGGCACACAGGGCTGCTACAACGAAGAGATTAAGGAGCAGGACTTACCACGCTGCTAAAGGTGCTCTTTACTGACTTTTTATATATGTCTGCACTGTGAAAATGCCCTGCCACTCATCCCCTTCATGCACCAAGAGCAGTGCAAATTGCCAGTGTCTGAGCAGCCATCACCACTGACACTGTCTGATGGTGCCAACATCAGCATTAAGTGTGATCAGTTCATGAGGCTACACCTGGTGAGCGAGGATATTGGATGCCGAAGGTCCCCGCCCCTTCCTGGTGTTGTAACCCACAAGCTCTCATACATCCTCTGCTCTTTGCAGCTACCCTTGTGCTCCACTCAGTCTCCATCTTGTGTGCCTCACGCTCATGGGCTTGACAGCTCACTCACCTTGCCTTGCCCCTCGACTCCTTCTAGTGTGAACTCTGTCTCTGCATCCATCACTAATCCAAGGAAGGACAGAGGCCTGGAAAGAGCAAGCATGAAGGAGATGATGTGGATGTGGGAGCTCCCCAAGGTGCTGATTGTGGCAGCAAGGGAAGAGCAGACGTACCTTGTGTGCCAGATCTGCCTTGCATTCCATCAAGGCTGCATGCACACACCTGCACCAACTCGTGGCCTGGGATGGGGTGGGCTGCTGCATGACACTAATACGCTCTACATGTCTCTGAGCACCAAAACTACATTTTCGCCATATTTACACAGATTTCCATGCTCTGTGCAATAGTGAGTGTATCCGCGGCATCATGCTACAAGCGATATTCACATTTCTATAGATTTTTCCGTTATTTCCTGGCTTTTCCGGAGCTCCGACCTCATCCGACAGACTTTCCGAATCATTCCACAGGCTATCGCTGGCCTCTCGATATGCAGCAGTGCTGTGTCGCTGTCAGTGTCGGCATCAGCATCGTACATTGTAGTGGTGCGGTGCAGCAACACAGCGACACTTCGGCATCGGCCGACATTCCAGTCTCTGTCAGCTCGAGTCATCTCCAAGGCTGTGCATGCCTCACCGGCACCGCTCGTCATCCAGGCGCCTGTCGGCATTGCTTTTGATGTGACAAACGCACATTCCCACGCTTGTGTTGGGCAGCGGCCACCTCTGTATATGGACGCTGCAGCTCCTGGAGCTTGTTCTGAGGTTCAGGTTTTGGTCTAGCCTGTCTTATTGTTTTCCATATAGCTATTGTTCTTATTGTTCTGCACACGGACCTCAGGTATTTGGTTTAGGCAGGTAGACTACTAGATTAGCACCTCCTGTACTCGTAATTCAGGTTACTGAGGCTACCAGAGTCCCCCAGAGTTTGTATCTCGTCCTCCCTGCGCAATCGAGTGTTCCCCTCTCTTTCCTGTGTCCCTGTCTGAGTCTCCTGCATCTCTGTCGCTAATCCCGCTCATTGTCACTAAACTTGCTGCTTGTCGCTAAACTGCTGGCAAGCCTCGCTCACTATACTGCGCTTCTCGGAATTGTTGCTGCTCTGCATCCCCAGCTGTGCCAGGCTATTGCCAGCTATTGGGTGCTGTCGCTACACCCGCCGCTGTTGCTTCATCATATTTTCCCACACCTTGCTGTTTCGCTCATTGTGCACTTTCCATCCGTTTCTTTCAGAGCTTTTGCTCTCTGTGTTTTGCCAGACACCAGAGGTGTTTTCGCTTTGTTCTATTGTTGGAGTCTACATCTATTTTTAGCATTTGGCGCATTTTCGCTTCTATAGCGCTCTCCGTTGCTTCCAGTCACTTTTGCCACTTGTTCTATTTTTAGCACTTCACTACGTCGCTCTTGTGGCTTGTGGTCTTGGTCCTATATTCCCCATTGACTTCCTCCAAACTACATTCATACCCTTTGATTCCCGGGGCCTCACAGCTGCAGCAGCACCAGGAGATTGGTGCTGGTGTGTGGTTGTTGTTATTTGTTTAGGTCTTCCTCTTTCCGGGTTTTGTTGTGTGTTCATGTTCATCAATGCTAAGGAAACAAGGAGGAAAGAAAGGAAGAACAAGAGTAAGTTGACAGCACTGGGGCTGTCATCTGGTCCTCAATGTGATTCATCAATGGAGCACCCAATACGGGTGATGACTGCGAGCGGGATGTGAGCAAGAGCGAGGGCATGGGCACAGGAAATAGGGAACTGACACCAGACAGGGTGGGGATGGCAGAGGATGTGAGCATGTTGCCTGTCCTGGGTGTTCTGGACCCTCACCAACTATGTCACTGTAATCATCTCGGACCTCACCCCACCCTCGACCTTGATCTCGACCTCACCCCTGCAGCCCTCCTTGCCACTGGTCCAAGAACTCTGTGTCCGTATCCACCACAAGTCCAAGAAAGGAAGGAGCTGGGAGAGAGCAGACACAGGAGGAGGAGGAGGAGTGGATGCAGCAGTTCCAGCAGTGATCGCAACAGCGAGGCAGGAGGAGGCACACCTCACAATCGAGAGCAACCCTGCATTCCACCACAGCCATGTGCATGTGTCAACACTGAATCTGTTGCCTGCGCCAGTGCTTCTGCACTTCCTCAACAAGCTCATACAGCTCATGTTCTGGGGTGAGTGTCGGGCCACCGAGCTATGCTAAGGAAGCAAGGAGGGAAAAAGCAAGGAGTTGGAGCAAGTTGGTGTTTTTGCTTCCCAACTGGCTCTCAACAAGTTCATTGGTGGAGCACTCGATACTGGGGAACACTGCGAGTGGGACAGATGTGAATGATGCACATACCCATTTAGGCTAAACATATGGATTTAGGTCCCCTACATACTATAGTAATCCTGGCAGAGCAGTATTATTGCTCGTAGTTATAACCTTTATGTATTAATAGTTTACTTCTATCTCGCAGTCCTGTGTTCGAATCCTTGTAGTGTTGCTTGTATCGTAGCATTGTATAATAATGTAATAGTAGGATAGAGTGATAATAATAGCCATTAAGTAAGGGTACCAAAGGGGTGTCGGCCATAAAGCCGATCTTTTCTTCCCATGGCAAGACTGCCTAGGTCTTGCAAGGACCTTGGGCAGTCCCTTGCAAGTCCATTGCCATAAATAACTGATCTATTGTGATGCATTGCAAGGTCTTTCAGCATTGTCACCTTGGATGGCCTTGCAAGGCCTTGCAAGGCTCTGCAGAAATTTCTGACATATACCATACAAATGTAGTACAAATCTACTGCAAACCCCTACATCCACAGTATAATCTGCCCTCCACCATATATACATCCTATATAAATCTAGGTCAACCATATATAAGCACAGCATAAATGTACCACACTTGTGGTCAAATTATATCACATATAATATAAGGACTACTAAAAGTAGTGTATATGACTTCACCACAGTTGTGGTAAATTATATATATATATATTTAGCACCCACGACTCAAGTGTTGGCACCATGGATGTCCAATGCAATCATGGCACATGTCATGGATCATGACAGACTTTGCTTCACAGTAGCTCACACAATGGTATACAGTATTGCTATCCCCACATGCCCTCTTTCCCCCCAGTCATTCTGTACATGGCTGAGGTGAGCACACTCATGCATCACTGCATCAATCACAGTACTATAGAATTATTCTGTATAGGTACTAGTTAATGCTATTAGTTGTTCCATACATGGCTGAGGATTATCCTGTATAGCTTCTACAATTCAGGTCATATACACTCCAATGTTACCTTTGCAACCCTCCCGGGCTGGTCTCAGCACAGACACCAGCATCCTCCAGCTTTTTACCACTGACATGGACATCAAATGTCCTTTCTGTAGGTGCAGAGCGGTGGAGGATGCAACATGATAGTTGAATGCGAGTGTGCTGTGTATCAGGACATGTTGTAGCTGCTTATGGAATTCACTGGAGATTGAGCAATATAGTATATGATCTTGCTTTATATGGCTGCTGAATTAATACAAAAAAAGTAATACATAGTGCTGTGAGCAGCCCCAGCTAGTGAGACTACAATGATCCTTGGGTCACTTGGCTAGTCAGATGCTGATGTAATGGTCCTTGTTACGGATTGTTGCCCCGTATCAACTAGCTGGGACTGCCTCAGCTTGTCAGGTACCAACTAGTTGACCCTTGAACACAGTGATTGGTGTAGATGTTGGAACAAGCAAGGTAGTGGGCACACTTGTCCTTAAGCAGTCATTTGCCTGAAGGTCAATCATGCACAGTACAATGTGTAAAAGACATAGTATGATCTCCATAATTATGGCAGTAAGCTACTCGTCCTCAGGTCCATTCATCAAGATAGATTGTCCATAGCAGCACCAGCCTGCAGTATCAATGTGATCACAGGGCCAAGAAACAAGACAATACAATGAAAATTATACTAAGCTACGTAGCAGGGGTGCAGAGTGCATCTTAATAGACATAGGGAATGATCCTGTAGGGTACCAACTCCATATATTTATTCCAGTCCTCTCCATACCTATAGCACACACATCAACCCCCTTCCAAGTGGATGAAAAGGGGCACTCACTTTTTCTGGCAATTATCATCATCCCTTCTCTGCCTGTGGATAAGCAGCACTGCAAAGTAGATAGGGTAGAAATATGGGATGGGGGTATCGAAGCCGGTGGGGAGGCACCATGCAATGGCCATCACGAGATCACCACTGACAAAAGCAAATGTAAGTGTTGTGAGTGAGATGTGGTAAGGGCGAGGCAAGGACGTACAGATAGTTTGGGTGCCTGGAGAGGCCCCACCACCCCGAGGTGAGTAGTTTGGTGCCACGCTGTGTCTCAAAGTACTGCAAGTCTGCATCCATCCGGTACATCAGCTCCTCGCATCGCGACTGGAGACCTGCTCCAACAAGAATAGCACTCACTCTTCGGGTTCTTCCCATTCCTAAAGTCATTCTTCTCTCCGTTCGAATCTCTGAAGATCCAGTATCCAGTAGCATTGACAAGGACGATAGCGGCGGTCCAGATAGGCCCGAGCTCGACCTGCTTGAAGGCAAGGTACCGGGCTTGGAGGGAATAGACAAAGGGTACCCAGGCGAGGTCCCCCACCGCAAGCATGAAGCCGAAGCCGTCGGTGGTGATGTCCATAGTAGTCAGAATCGCGGGCTACCACGGTCATCATATGTAAGTTTGAGGTCTCAGAAGAAGGGTAGATAAACGCTCACCTCGTTGTACAAAGCGTCGATCACATAGAAGGACTGAAAAGTGAGGACGAGCCACATGGAGTCGGTGACGTTGGCAATGCTGCCGCCGCGACGGACGGCCTGCTCGCAGGCCATGCTGATGTCGATCAGGACCCATAGAATCAAGCCCGGCCGGAGCTCGTTGAAGGACTTGAGGTCGAGCGAGCCGATGCTTGGGTTGAGTTCGCGGCCGATGAAGAACTGGAGAGCGGTGTACAAAGGTCAAAAGGTGAATGAGTGAGTTAAGGGATAGACGCACGTCGTAAATAAAGTTGCCCGAGTTGCCGCCGAGGGCAAGGAGCTTGTCCCCGCGGTAGGAGAACGCGTAGCAGTACAAGCCTTGCAGGACGGACATGAGGAGGGACGCGGTGACAAAGCCAAGCCACTTTTCATAGATGAAGGTGAAGGACTCAGGTCCATATTGGATGATGTATCCCGACGCGACTCCGAGCGTAAGCAGAAATGTCGCGAACGCTGTTGGCGCATAAGTCAGGGAAAACACGCCAGAAACGAAAGAGACGCGCCATTAATTTTGTACTTTTGCACGCCACCGTTCCTCAATCTCACCCCTTCCACCCAGTCTCCGGGTAAGATCGCCCATGCAGCTACGCAGAACGAATACCACGAAAAGTAGAGGACAGTCGCCTGGGTGTCCCAGAGGTTCTTCCACCACGCGAGGTCGTTGCACGCGCGCACTGCGCCGACGAACAGAGTGTCAAAGGGCGGTGGACACCCTCCCGCCGCTTCGGAGCACGTAAAGTAGAGCGCGTAGAGGGTGAGCGGGACGCTGAGTGTGATGAAGAGGGCGCCTGGGGGCCCAAGGAATTCGTAGTGCTGTGTGCGGGGGTTGAGTTGTTTTGTGTCCGACATGTCGAGGCTGAGTGGCAGGCAGAGCCCGTGTGGATTTTATGAAAGAGTATATACAGAGAGTGGCACGATGAGGGGACGTTAGGCGGCGAAGCAGTGGGAGGATCGCACGGTGTTGTTGATCGCACGAGGCGCTGCTGGTTACGCCTCGCCACTTTGTGTGATATTCACTCGTTTCTTGTTTCTAGTGTCTGATGCTGGCATGACATGGGCTTTTTCTCGTCTCCCACCGAAAAGCGTCAAGGAGACAAGTCCGTCGCCCATGTCATTCGCTCGCGCTTCGTACGTACAACGCCCCCTTCTTGAAACGATTCTCCTTCATTGCGTTTAATCAGTATGGAACACGCTCGGGCAAGGAGCCTTCGACCTCTGCCCCCAACTTGGCGCCTTCCGCAGAGAGGCACAGCTCTCGCCAACGATCAGACAGGAATACTTATACCCATCATACCCACGGCCAGGCCACATCCACATCTGATTCACGACTACCGCCACCAAAGGCCGCAGCCTCCAGAGCCTCTACTGATGCCCTTACGTGCGTTCGGACTCCTCTGTTTGTTCTACTCCTCTTACCCGCCTCCCAAGGATGACCCTTGCCCAGCGACTGAACGAGCTATCTGTCGCCAATTCTCAGGGTCTTCTGGAGTGAGTACGTCGGGGTCATACAGACGGCTGCGCGACAAGGCTAAGATCGAGTCTGCAGTGACGATGAATACCGCCTGCTGCGCCAAGACCTCTTCGAGCGTCTCGCAAGCGGCGCCGAAGTCCCCAAGGAGGCGCCCATAGTTCGTTTGAACGCTTCATCCAGTCACAACAGACGTGAGTTTGCGTCTGCAAGACTCCATCCCTTGTCTGACACCCCTCAGACGGCTCCTCCAGTCGAACAACCACCTCCTACGCCGAGTCTTCCCGTGCCTCCATTCAATCCAAGAACTCCGTCACCTCTACCGTCACCTCTCTCCTCCGCCGAGCCACTGGGCGACGCTCTGCTTCCTCCAACGGTTACGACAACAACGACACCACCTCCGTCTACTCACACGCCTCCCGTACCTCCTCCTGGAACCTCTCCCGCAACGTCTTCACCAGTTCGCTCTACAAGAAGGGCAGCCAGATCTCGCTCGTCCCCGATACACCCGCGTCCACCCTGTCGCCCAGCTCTTCCCACTCACAATCTCTCTCAAGGTCAGCAACCCGGAGCGCACGGCGCCTGGGCGGTGGGGCGCCACCGTCCGCCTTCCCCGGACGTTCGGACCCGCAGACCCCGGCCCGCCGCTCGATCATGGCCGACGCCGAAGGCACATTCGACGACGAGAATCTCGAGTCCTCGCAGGCCATCCGTGCGGAGATTGAGCAGGTCGAGGCCGAGGGCCGGCGTTTGCTCGATGCATTCAACGGTCTAGAACTCAGCACGCTCACGAAACGGCATCGGCGCGCCCCGATGCTTACTACGGCGGTTCACGGAGACCAGCTGAATGAGAGCTCACAGAGTAAATGGACGATCGTGCCCGAGACAAGGAGTATTGGCAAGGGCGAGGATGGTATGTCCGTCCATTCCGGGCGATCGGTGGGCACGACAAAGTCTGGTACCAAGTCGTTACTCTCCACCCGAGGCACACAAAGCTCCCGCATGCTCCCCACCTCCGGCCCCCCACCCTCCTCCCGCCCCCCCTCGGTGACCCGCAAAAGCTCCTTCTCCTCTACCTCCTCTCGCGGCACAAACTACGTCCCCACGTCTCCCATCCCGCCCGTGCCGGGCCTGCCGCGCATGCACGCCTCGCGCTCAAACGGTCACCTCAAGCTCGCCCCCGTCGAGGAAGGAGGAGGCAACGTGCAGTTACTCTCACCCTCGAATACGACTCTGCAAGACGACGCTGTGAGCACGTGGTCAGGCAGAGGCGGCGGGAGAGCAGGAGGAGGAGGAGAAGAGGACGTCGATATCCGCGCGACGGAGAAGGAGCTCGGAGATATCAGGAGGAGGAGGGCAGAGGTGACTGCGAGGTACGACGCGAGACTGGAGTATCTCAGAGCAAAGCTGAAGGGGGCAGAGTTGAGAGAGCGGCTGTTGAAGTCGTAGCCTAGCCTTTACTTTGTTCGCGAGGGGTGGGTGTTGAGGATATGGGTTGCATATGCTACTTAATTCTTTAATGATTCATCCTTATCTAGACATGATGGATGACTTTCTCGTATGCATACGTGCAAGACTGTATGTATCCAGTCAGCGGTGACCTCGCGTGGATGTGCAAAGAGCGAGCAGGCTCCAAGCTAGGCCTGTCTCTTTGGCTTCACTACATGGAAGGAAGTCGGCTTGAAACCTCCGATACCTCTCGTCATTTTACAATAATATCTCGAGGCATGACTGGGCCTTCCATAACGGCCGTTACTGCAGGATACTTATTTCACTATACTCATTGATTTGTGCTGTACGACACATTTCATACGTCGCAGAGCATTAAGCCCGTCAGAGAAGGCGCCGCTGGACTGCTCGCAGGTACTCCGTCCTCGGATACGCGTTTCGACAACCAGATTGTCTCGGAGACTCGCTCACGGGACCGGAAAGCAACAAGTTGACTTCCGTGCAAGTGGCCGCTATCATCTCAAGGATCCTTGGCCGCACCATAAGGGTAAACATCGTCTGTGTCGTTGAATATGTACAGAAACATCTGCACGGCACTGACCAGCCGGTCTTGAGATTCTGGGGGACGGCGTTCGCCGCGATGAAGAACGGAGAGACTAGCATTTTCGACATAACCCTTGTGGAGATCATGGGCAGACCACTGAGATCAATAGAGCAAAGGAGGACCTGGAGAAATACAGAAGTATACAAGTAGTGGTAGAATAGGACCTGGACCCACAGAGACCCATACGGTCGGGAGATGCCGGACGAATATGAATACCGCTTTTAGGTCGTCGAGTGAATGAGCCACTGGTCGTCGCTGCTGTCTGGGGCAATGTCGGAGGACGCTGGGCCCGACAACGGCAACATGGCCGCGACACCGACTGCCTCTGATTCCAACTCTCGTCTGCGGCCCGCGCGCAGCGTGTCCTACAGCACGCCCTGGTCAATCGCCGACACGCCTTCCCACCACAACCAAGGCACCTCATACTTCACGCCCCGCGCAGTCTCCCCGAATTCACGCAGGTTGACGCAGCCATCTTTGTCTAGAAGCATGTCAGCGAGCTCAACGGGAGGCCGGAGGAGGACAAGCACGAGTGTGAGCAGCTCGCACGTCCCGAACAGGGGTTATCACGATGAAGGGCTGCTCTCTGAGGAGGACGAGGGCAGTGACGAGGAAGTGTACCGCGAGCACAGTCGCGATAGAGGCAAGGCTGTCGACCAAGATGCCGATGACGAGGCGGACGACGACGACGTCTCGACCGAGCGTGAGGAGGACCCTATCACGCTCAAGGACCGCCAGTCCCTCATAAACGTCGAGCACCCGTTCGGCTTGCCCATATGGAAGCCCGCTCTGTACAAGAAGTCCAGGTCAGTCACCCGTTATGCTGACGAGGCCCTGCACTCGGTTCCTTCGGCGCAGGCGGAGAGGCACTTGCTGCCGGGCAATATCTTGTGGACGATCCTCTTCGGCTGGTGGATGGCGGCCGTCTTCATGGTTTTCTCCGCACTTCTGTACATTGTCCCGAAGGGCGGGAGGCGCTACTCGTCGCTGGTATTTGGTCTAGGGTGGTACATCCTCTGGCCCTTCGGCAAATACGTCGCTGGTGACCCAGAGGGTTTGGATTTCTCGCACGAGGACGAAGAGGCTCCCCTCACTCCGACAACAGGTAAGGCCTTCTTGTATACAGCACAATAAATGCATGAATTGTAACTACAGGAGATATGAACGGCGCTTCGTCCGGTACTGTCACAGCTCGAAACGCGCACCTCCAGCACTCCGCGTCGATTTCATGGAACCCGCCACCCACCGAGCATACGTCACTGTTGGGTATCCCTGAGTCGCCTGAGGTACTCACTCCCCCAGCCAAGTCCTACGGGGCTACGCCTCCCTCCGAATATGGCTTGGTTAAGCAGAGTGCGCTCGACCATTGGCTCGGCAAGGCAGTCTTCTGGCTCGGTTTTGTTTGCCTGGTAGCACCGATCATGCTCTCCGTCTGCATCATCTGCTGGGGTTTCGTCGTCACTATCCCGATGGCAAAGCTGAACTGGGCACTCCTCAAGTATATGTTCAGTCAACCGACCAGCATGAGGTTCTGCGCTGCCCCAGCCTCCATCATCGTAGCGTCGAACCCGCCTACCGATACGGAGGAGACCGGAGGCTCAACCACTCCTCAGCAGCAGAGCTTTGTCGTAAAGCCGACTAGACTGTCGGAGGGTCAGGCTGCGCCATCTGGCTTCCCTGACTCGACCGTCTTGTTGTGCACTTATCGTGCCATGGGCTGGCAGTACTACAAATACACCGTCGGCGGCGTGAACATCATGTTCATCAACCTCCTGCCGCTCGTGTTCTTCGTCATCTTCGACGGTTTCGTACTCTTGACTCTTGTCGAGCGCAGACAGGGACGTGGCCAACACGTACCAGCTCTCCTCGCGGTTGTCGCGTCCCGAGGAGTGATCTTTGTGCTGAGCTTAATGAGCGTGATCCCGCTATCGTACTTCATCGGTATGGCGGTCGCCTCGATATCTGCCCAGTCGTCGATCGGGATGGGCGCGGTGATCAATGCGAGCTTTGGTTCAATCATCGAAATCATTTTGTATTCCATTGCCCTTACCGAAGGGAAGGGACGGTTGGTGGAGGGATCGATTGTGGGGAGTATCTTGGCGGGTGTGCTGCTCATGCCGGGTGTTAGTATGTGCAGCGGTGCGATCAGACGCAAGGAACAGAAGTTCAATGCCAAGAGTGCCGGCGTGACGAGTACTATGCTGATCATGGCGATCATTGGAACGTTAACACCAACAATCTTCTATCAAACCTATGGCAACGTAAGTGCTCTCATTGCACCTATATTGATTTGTGCTCATTCGAGATACTCTCCAGTTCCAATTGGTGTGCACTGGGTGTCCTGAAAGGACGTCTGGTCCAGATGCGCCATGGCAATGCCAGCACTGCCGGTATGAATATCCGGATGTGGCACGGGATCCGTTCTACCAGACAACTGTCAAGGCGTTGATGTACTTCTGTGCTGCCGTCCTGCTCTTTGTAAGTTCTGTCAATCGTATATTTACTATTTTCATCTGACTCATCTCCTGCCAGTCTTATCTCATAGGCCTGTGGTTCTCTCTCCGCACACATGCCTCTCAGATTTGGCAGAACCCGCAACAGCTCCTGCATCCTCTTGAGCTACCAGGCGCCGGACAGAATCGTTTCTCCATCTACCATAAGTTGATCCCGGGGAGAGACCGCGACTCCCTGCGTCGCAAGCCGAGCAATTTAACATCTCGTGCTCCTAGCACAGTTCCGTCGCGGAGCGAGACTCCTGTCCCTCGCGGTCCGGAGCAGACTTCTGACTCGCATGGCCCCGGAGGTTCTGTCAACCGGCGGGTCTCCTACGCCGCGGTACCACCAACTTTGGCTCCGAGCGGGATCACACCCATTCTCGAGAGTGTTGACCAGGCTATCAAAAATACCGGCCTGCAGCCTACTCACTTGCCGGAACATATGACTGCGGACGACTTCACGCGCGCTGTGGCTGTCGCGACTGTTAGCGCGTTGCGACACCAGCAGACGAGCTCGAGGTCTCCGTTGAGGACGAGGTTGTCTGCCGCTGACGTGGAGGAGGCGGGTGGACATGGTGGACATGATGCACCATCGTGGAGCCGGACGACAAGCGCAAGTGTACTGTTGGCCTGCACGGCGCTCTATTCGATTATCGCTGGTAAGTGATCTTCAGACGTGCCCAAATACGTGCCTGCTGACGGGATACCCATCAGAATTGCTTGTTGGTGTTGTTGATGTTGTGCTGGAAGGTTCCGGTATCGATGAGAAGTTCCTCGGTATCACACTGTTTGCCTTGGTCCCGAACACCACCGAATTCATGAACGCGATGGCTTTCGCCATGAATGGCAACATTGCTTTAAGGTATGGCTGCTTGGTCCGTAGCATACAACTTCATCGACATTGACATGTTTTCTAGTATGGAAATTGGGTCGGCGTATGCCTTGCAAGTCTGTCTATTGCAAATCCCTGCTATGGTCGCCTTCTCTGCATGGTACAATGCCGACACGTTGGGCACGATTGCCAATACCTTCACGTGGGTAATTCGCTATGCAGACCATATATCCAGCTGATCTCTCACACAGCTTGATCTTCCCTCGCTGGGATGTCGTCGTGATCATCTTGTCTATTTTCTTGCTAACTTATACATACATTGAGGCAAAGAGTAACTACTATCGGGGAAGTATCCTGATACTTAGGTAAACATATCCTCTTGCATGTTTGCCAAAGACCTATAACTGACCATGTCTACTCTACAGCTACCTCGTACTTACTTCCGGCTTCTTCTTTGCCCCGCATCAAGCCAACGCAGAGGTTGACTCGATGGTTGTTGACTCTAATACCCTTTCGATCCCACAAGCTCTCTCGTTCTTCGTTTCCTCGTTGCAGCCGTAAATCGCGTCGCGTACTTTATTTATATGAAATGACACCCCCTTTAAGATCGTTGCACGCTATATATATATATACAACAGTTGTCTGATACAGTGTGGATTACAACACGGACAATGCCAATCAATGCATGTTCTGCAACTTCTCTAGAATGTGTTCTATCTCAATGTCAGCTAGCTTCAGTTTCTCCGCTTCCACGGTGCCCGACATAATCTTCTTCAATTGTTTCGACGATGCAGGATCTCTTGATATAGTAAGGAACTGCTCAAGGAAGTCGCCGTCCAAGAAGCCATACGACGGCTGCGGCACCTCGACTCCAGATTTCGGGATCACAGGCGCACGCCAACTGCGACACAACTATGTCAATAAAGTCTTGGGACAGAGAGATGATGCCCTACTCTGAGTGGGATACGCCTCCAGCGCCTGATAGGCGTTCCGTCATATTGCGCTCCAAACCCGTCATGTGAAGTGACAGTTCACTGCCCATCTCGAATATCATTCCGATGCGTCCCGAGGCCGTGAAGAAAAGCAGTCTATGCTCTATTGGGATGTCACCGGAGGACTCCGCTGACGAAGTCAACGAGCCTGAAGAATAGAACGAGTCAATGGAAACCCAATGCAAACGCTCGAAGGAATACCTGGGACAAATTTATTGACCAGTTCGCCCAGATGGAAAGCACCGTCCTTCTGAAGCGTGATCCGCCCGTTTTGCTCCCGTTGTAAGGAGAATGTGTATAGATTGCAGTCGACCTAACGAATAATCAAGTCAGACACGCCGCTTTGGGTCCTCACTTTCCTCACATTAGCTGCGATGACGCGCTTCTCGTCTAAAGCTTGAATAGCAACTGGCCATAGGGGTGAGTAGTCTTTGGCTCGTTTCTGCAGCTTGGAATCCTTCACATCCAGCACAGATACCGAACTGATAGCGTCGGAGATCACCAAACCATCCAGAGCAGGCACGATGCTGCTCAGAACGTAATCGTGGTTCCATTCATTAACATACTTCAGATCATAGGTCAGTATACCCGTAGCGGGTTCCAAGCGGTAGAGAACGACCTGCAGTGCAGTCATGATCAGTGATCAACTGATAATTAAGCCCCTATTATGCACGTACGGCTGTATTGACTGCAGCAGCTACCATCTCGCCGGTCTTGGCCAGCGCTGACACGCAACCCTTGATTTGCAAGGCTGCAGCGAGGTAAATACTCGTCACTGGCACAGCTCTTTCCATGTCCAAAAGGCTGGACAACACGAGTAGACGACCGCTCGAAGGTTCTTTTTCGTCCAGAAGATTCACTGTGCCTAGGCAGAAGCACGGTTGTTGTACGGAATCACTGTCGTAGACCTCCAATGATGAGATGACTTCATCGGCTTCACACTCGTACTCAGCCAATACTAACGTACTCGGTCAGATACAGAGCCTTAGCATAGGATAAGGCGCTTACCTTCGAACGTCGCGTCATCTATGAGCTTTAGTACCCCGCGTTCCGGTCGAAGATCACCCACTCTACAGGGCTCGGTCCGGGTACACGCGACGGCGAAGACCTTAGCGGCAGCGTGATGCACTATGCGATAAGGATTATCCAAACCAAAAGCGAACTAAGTATGCGCACTATGAGCTTCGATACATAATCGACAAAATGAGATTACTCACGGATCGTATGTGCATCTTGTCCAGATGCCCCATATCGCCTATCGAGAGCCCACTACTCGTCGCAAGCACAATCGACGACCGGAAGTGCTCCGTGTTCAACCTGGCCATCGCCACAACACCCTATTATTTCCGCCACATCACTTCTCAATAATATCCCTACCAATTCAGAGCGGCGCTCACCTTGACCAGCATCGGCGCAGTCTGCAACCGCCCCTTCTCCCAGAAGACAACGCCCGCCCGGTTGGCACACGCAAACACGCCACGCCTCCCATCCACCTCGCACGGCGCCAGCGCCACCGGGCAATTCCCAAACGAGAAGACCCTCTTTTCCAACAGGGCGCCATCTCTGAGTACGTACGCCCACACCGTACCGTCCGCCAGACCGACGAGTAGATGCGGTAGGTTCTGTCGTTCTCTCGTAACGAAGTTGTGCAGCAAAAGAGAACGGGGGAGACTGGGAAGCGGCCCGGTGGTACACACGGGTACGAGGTAGTTCTGTGCGCTAGTAATAGCGAGCACCTTCACTTCGTTCGTCGTCCAGAACGCCACCGCCACCTGGGTAGAATAGTACTTCGCCGGGTCCATAGGCAGGCATGAGATAGCAGCAATCTCTGCTCCTGTATCGAGATCTTTCTGCCTGTTAGAATAACAACTCAGTCTCTACACACGCAAAAGAGATGAATTGCCCTTTACCCAGAAAGATTGAACCTGTTGTCCTCCCCCAGATTCAGAACCACAACCCTGCCACCCGTCAACCCCAGCACGAACTGGCTCGCATTCACGCTCGCCGCCACAATCTCGTCATATTTGCCCGTAGGCCCCTCTGCGTGCGGCAACCACTGCTCCCCGGTAGCCGAGAACGTCTGCAGGGCCTCATCGAACTCCAGTAAGACGACTTTCCCGGGAGTAACTTGCACGACAAAGGCCGAGTCCGTGTACGAACTGCCTGACTGCCCGGGGTTGCGTGTCCGTCGGGCGACGTTCGCTACCGCGAGGGTGCGCTCGTCGGTAGCGAACCCGGTGGTGGAAGATGTAAGGTGCGTGAAGGCGTCGGGGCCATCGATGCGCAGGATGTGGGTGTTCGTAGGAGTGGTCACCACGATATGCGTGTGAAGCCTGTAGAAAACACAGTGAATGTATGAGCATTATAGGTTGCGAGGGGAGCGCAGGGAGGCTCACGAGTCCTCAAACCGCGACTTCAACGGCCAGATGCCCGTCGCGCTTTCTAGCCCTGCCAGTGACGCTGCCTCACTAAAGTTCGCGCCACTTCTGATAACCTTCAAGCTTCCTGTATTCCGTCCCCCAGAGCACGTAACAACCGTTCTCTATCAGAAGCCAGAGAGACGACTCGTCACCTCACCGCCCATTGCCATGGTGGAACGGACTCACCTGCCCACTACCCTCTAGATCGACGACCACCGCATCCATGATAGGGGCAACATTATCCCATCGCTGTAGCTCCTCCACAAATCCGCCTGTCGTCCTCACAACGTATCCGCCTGCCTCTCCACCCTGCCCCTCCTGCGCCTTGCCCTTACCCTTCTTACCCTCCACCCCATATCTGGTTAGCAAATCTGAAGGAGTAAAGGTCTGAATTTTAGAAGGAATATGCAACGTGTCGGCGTCGGTGGCAGATAGAGGCGAGGTGGAGATGCGCAGGAGCTGCGAGTCGCCGAAATGTGAGCCCAGGTAGAGGGTCTGGGAGGTGAGGTAGGTCAGAGAGCTAGGCGGGGAGGTCTTGTACGAGGTGAGTATGCGGAATTGGAGAGGCGGAACGCGAGGACTTGCCTCGCCAAGTGGTACAAGGATTAATGCCGACTGCTCCGTGTCTACGGTCAACAGGGCCAGCCGTCCAAAAGTATCTCCCAGTAGAACTCTCCGGCCTTCATCGTCTACATTACACCACCTATCGTGTCGTTAATACCCGTCCCAGCTCAGGTTCGATGTACAAGGAGCGGCCACTCACGCAGTGATTTCGCTCCACGGCCAATCGACACTGGCCTTCGGCTTTCTCCTTTTCTTCTCCCTTGCCTTCTCCGCCTCCCTTGCACGCTCTCTCTCAGCCTTATCGCCGCTCTTCTTCTTCCCTTCTAACCGCCTTCTCTTCCCATGATGCTTGTCCTGCATATCCTGGCTCGCCAGCTCATAAAACAACACCTTTCGCCCGCCTGCTACGAGGACTCCTCCGCCAGATTCCTCGTCTAGGACGGGAATGAGGATGGGGGGAGGCTCGATGGAGAGGAAGGTGCTGGAGGAGAGCGTGGTGGAGGGGAGGGCGGTAGAAGGCGTGGAGGAGAGCTCGAACTCTTGGACGCTGAGGTCACGCGCCAGGAGCTGGAGTTTGCCTTCGTGGGTGACGGAGAGGAGAGCGATGCATGGCGTTTCGGAGGGTGTGGGGAGAAAGCACATGGATAACAGGCTGAGCTCGGGGAACCTTAGACAGATATAAGATCAATGGAGCAAACATTGAGACAGGGTGTTCCGTACTGAGCGTCAAAATCCCTTTGGTAAGCACCGTTGTCGAAGAGCACCACCTTGAGTTTGCCGCGGTAGGATGTCGCGACGGCTACCTGCCCCTCTGGATGGACAAGGACATCGGTGAATGCCTCCTGCACATAAGCAAATTGTTCATGCAATTCCAGCGACTTCTCCACTTTCAGTGTTGGTTGCCCCGCAGGGCTAGCAGAGAGAGATAGGACGTATAACCGGTGTTTCGGGTGATCGGTGAGAACGATCACGTTCGAGTATGTCGAGCCCTGCGGCGAGAGCGGCGCTTCAGTGTCTCGTTCACACTCAGGAGCAATACATAGCACGCACATATCGCGGCAGCTCCTTCACGCTCAATACCCGACCCCATATCTCGAGAGTGCATTCATGCCTGAGCCCATCCTCGTTCAGTGAATGGACTTCGATCCTGTCAGGTTTGGCAACGACGAGATGCTCCGCTTCCGGTGAAAGCTTGCATTTGACTGAGGCTACAACTGAGGATGGCGCATGGAAAGTTGCTACGACCCTCATGGTCAACTGATGAGGAGGATGAAGGTAGCTTACGGATGGCGTACGTCGGATGTGCCGAGATTCTCATTCCGGCAATGTGCGGCCCGCTTGTCCGCGCGTATCAAGCCACACTCGACTCTCGCTATCTCTAGAGCATACCCTCCAGCGCTTTCCAGCCTCACAGGGATCCCAGTGAGTGCTAATATATTCTCAAATCTCGGGCCACGCTTTGGACTTTCTGTAACAAAATTTTTCATCGTCGCTGGGCCACACAGTATAAGTTCCTCGCTCATCCACGATGGCACAGATTGCTTTCTTTCTGGACTTGACGATGCCTTCGTCCCACGATCAAGGTCACAGGACACGTGATTTTGCGTCTTAATGAGCGCGACCGTGACAATGTCAGCAAGCACGCGTTGCATTCTCCGCGCGAACGATCATGTCGCTGCCACTCCACCCACCCGACAACTTCGACGCCTTCCCTTATGATACACCATATTCTATCCAGAAAGATCTCATGCGGCACGTCTATGAATCGATAGAAGGAAAGAAAGTCTCAGTAGTTGAGAGCCCGACGGGTACAGTAAGCGACATTGAGGCTACGAAGCTTACAGGCAGTTAACATCCATACCTTCAGGGGAAAACGCTCACTCTCCTATGTGCAAGCCTAACCTGGCTATCAGATGACCGCCTCCGCTCCACCAGAGCTGCAGAAACAAGGGATGGTCAGGCCTTCACCCCAGCGAAATGAAAGGGGCCCAGATTCTGACCAGACGTTTATCACAGCTTCGGACTGGGTGGCCGCACAGGCACAACAAATAAAGAAGCGCGAACTGGCGGACAGAGAACAAGAGTACCAGGCGCGATTAGCGGAGATGCGGAAACATGAAGCAGCGCTCCGGAAAGCCTCCTCTGGTCGTGTCCGTAAAAGACGAGTAAGAAGCACCGTTCAGTAAATGCCGTCTGTGGCGCTGAACTTGCGTATTGTAGCGTGTTTTGGAAACTGTACAGGAAACCTTGCCAGACGATAGTGCTTTCCTTCCTGATGATGACGACGCCGCAGATCCGGAAGACAACATCAGCCCCGCTGTCAGGGCTCTTATGAGAAGGTCGTATGCCATCAATTACTCCTGTCCCGAGAGTGATTGACGTCGCTACCCAGAGTCGAGCAGAGCGCGAACACGAAGCTCGAACCCGTCTGCACGCCAACAAAAATATACTACACGTCGCGCACGCATTCCCAGCTCTCCCAAGTCCTCTCCGAGCTTCGCAAGCTTAAACACGATCTAATGATGAAGGAACAAGATACCAAATCTTCCTCTGCTCTGCCCTCAAACCAGGAAAGCTCTCGAAATGTTTTTGACGTCGGGGTAAGCATCCTCGACGGCGGTAGCGACCCAAAAACCGCCTCTGTCACCAAGACAGTCTCTCTCGGCTCCCGAAAATACCTTTGCATCAACGACGAAGTGAAGAAGCTACATGACATCGACGAAGCATGTCGTGAGCTACTGGCCGGTATGCCTCGGACCTCTGCTACACTAAGAACCTCCGAAATTACTCTTCTCTGTTTGTAGATTCGAGCAGCAGACGATGTCCACACCTCCCACCAAGCGACGATCGTATCCGGATGATGGATCTGCGCGACCATATTCTCGTACGTATACGCCACCTACCCGTCCTCAGGTATCATATGTTCACGCACATCTACTCAGGCATCTCCGAAAGATATCGAAGATCTAGTCGAGATCGGCCAGATGCTCGGGACATGTCCCTATTTTGGCTCTCGGGAGGCGATCCCTCAAGCGGAGGTGGGTCTCACGTGCTACAGGAAGTCCTATCTCTGTTGAGCTGACTGGATGTTACAGCTCGTACTACTCCCTTATAACCTTCTCCTTGACAAAACCGCTCGAGAGGCTTTGAACATCGACCTCGCCAACCAAATTGTCATCGTCGACGAGGCCCATAGTACGTGCAAACCCGCTCCATCCTTGCCCTTCGATGGTGCACATCGCTCATGGCAATCGCGTCCACCTGTACGCAGACCTAATTGCAACGCTCCTCTCGCTCGCCACCATATCTCTCTCCTTTCGCACCCTCTCCTCCTCGCTCGACCAGCTCACGGTCTACTTCTCCAAATTCCGCAATCGCCTCACGCCGCACCACGCTCTCCACCTCAAACGACTGATGACCTTACTGGTGGCATTGCGCTCTGCATTGTCATCAAGAAGTATGAGTGAGAAGACCAAAGGTGTGAAGGAGACGACAGAGGTGATGACCGTCGGAGAGTTCATCCGCAGTCTCGGCCGGAAGGTCGAGGGCGTGAATTTCGCTGAGATAGAGACGTATCTCAGGTCAAGCAAGGTACTATCTTGGGAAGTTTTGCTGTCTGAGGCTGGTTCTGATGTATTACTCGCCAGATAGCACGGAAGATAAGTGGCTACGCAGATAAGATGTCTCAGGACGCCGCGAAAGAAGGTACGCCTCGTCTGTCCACAGCCGAATCATACGAACATACTCCTGCCGTAGGCCAGCGCCCCGGCAGAAGCGGCGCCGTCCCGCCTCTCTACGCGGTCGAATCCTTCCTTGTGGCACTAAACAATGCGAGCGAGGGTGAGTCCCCGTCCTTCCCACCCATTTCTCGAAGACTATACACGCATGTTCAGACGGCAGAATATCGATATCCGGTAGCAAACCCGAAGAACGTGAGATTAAATACCAGCACCTCAACCCATCAACCCACTTCGCCGATGTTATCGACGCGGCGCGGTGTGTCCTCCTAGCCGGCGGGACCATGTCGCCTGTGAGCGGAAGCACACGTCCTTCTTTATTTCGTGAGTACTAACACTCACTTACCTAGATGTCCGACTTTACCAACCAACTCTTCTCGCATGTACCTCAAGACCGGATATCCACGTTCTCCTGCGGTCACGTCATTCCTGCTTCGAATCTGCAGACATTGATCCTCAAGAAGGGTCCCGCAGGCGGGGACTTGCTGTTCAAGTATGACCAGCGAGGGAACGCGAGTGTGGTGCGCACCATCGGTCAACTGCACCGGGGATGTGACACTGACAGTTGGTCTCAGCTGGCAGAGCTAGGGCAGATAATCTCGAATTTCGCCAACGTCGTTTCCGGCGGTATGGTGGTATTCTTTCCGTCGTACAGTTTCCTCGATCAGGTCAAGGCGGTCTGGACTGAGAGTAAGCTTCTGGATAAGATAGCGGCGAAGAAGAAGGTAATGCTTCAGGGCGTTCAGAATCCGAGTGGAAGTTGACTGCAGCCTTCAGATCTTTTATGAGCCTCGGGATAACGCGGAGGTAGACACCGTCCTCCAGCAGTACACAAAGTGCATATACGAAGGGGTTTGTCGCCTTGCTTGCTTTATCCAGCTGGCAGTATCTTACTAATGTTGCAGGAGACCATGGCTCAGGTGAACGGGCGGAAACCGGGAGCCTTCATGTTCGCTGTCGTCGGCGCAAAGCTCTCAGAAGGTCTGAATTTTTCTGACGACCTTGCTCGCGCGGTCATGGTCATTGGCCTACCGTTCGCAAATCTGAACTCGCCAGATCTCAAGGAGCGGTTAAAGTATGTAAAGGCACTACAGAACAAGACCGGAAATACCCCTGGAGGGAAAGACGCTGGAACGGAGCTGTACGAAAATATGTGTATGAATGCCGTGAATCAGAGTATCGGTGCGTATCAACCGTGGCAGCCTTTCAAGAACCGGACTAAAGAATATACAGGCCGAGCGATCCGGCATCGCGGTGACTGGGCTTCGTTGATTCTAGTCGACAGCCGATATGCTTCACCCCGAATCCGTCAGAAACTGCCGAAATGGATTGGTGAAACTACATATGTTTGCGAGACGTTTGGTCAGGGGATGAAGGAAGTGGGGTCGTTCTTCCGGCAGAAACGACCTTGAATGTTTGTATTATGTTGTCTTTATTTTGCGCTGCTTTATTGTATCGATAACTTTTGGTGTATCCGCTGTGGTCTACCCATTCTGTTCCTGGTGTCCAGACGTCGGCGATCAGCGTGCTGCACTGCATTCCGAATAAGAATCTTGATTGTGCCGTCAGAGCGGCTTCGGAGGGCCTCTGACGTCATTCGGGAACGGTTACTAATCGAACCCCGAGGAACATAAACGGAGGTGGAATGTAGTTCTAGGGATACAGAAACAAGTAACAAAGAAAAAATAATCTTGAGAAATTAGTTACAAGTTCAGCGAAAGCATGCGAGATCCGTAGAGTCAATCCAATGCGTCCTAATCAGGGCAGAAATGGCTCGCCCAGCAAGGCCTCGACGACAATTTACTCTCCTCTCCTCTCCTTGCCTGAACGCCAGCTAACCTGCGGGCAGACAATTTGCGTAGGTATCCGACACGGCCTTTAAGAGTCGGGCTCTTCGTCCGCCGCGTTTTCCTTGTACCACTGCTTCAACCACTTCTCGGCTGCCGCATATTCCACCTTCACCTTTGATAGCAGGGGTTTGATCTTTCCGAGCGCGGCCTCCTCCGTCAAATCACTGCCCGCGTCTTCGTCTCGCAGCTGGCCGTAATGCTGGATCTTCTCACATGAAGCTTGGACCTTCGCGACGCCCAGCGCAGCGGAGGACCCCTTCAAGAAGTGTCCGAGGGATGACAGCTTTTTCAGATCCTTCTCCTTACTGTACCACATATAAATACGTTAGCAACATTGAACGAGTACCTTGTCAATGCACTCACAATGCGCCCTCCATATCATCAAACGTTGTACTTGCTTGGCTGAAGTATGCCCAAGCCATCCCACGCGAGAAGTCGTGTGTCTCATCCTCGTCTAGATCGAGGATTTGGTGGAATGTCTCCATATCAATGGTTGTCGAGTCGTCCTCCTCAGCCTTGAATTTGCGTCAGGATTCCGCAGATCAGGTACAGATCAATGAATAGGCATCGCAATTCACAGCGATGCAGTAAAAGAGGCGAAAGCAACGAGAATCCAATAGGATCTGACGCTCACCTCTGCCTCAGGCTCCTCCGCGACTGGCTCCGGCGACTTCTTTGCAGCGACGGCAGCAGACGGCTCTACGGACGGGGATCGGAGCTTCGACACGGGTTTCGAGTCCGGCGGCGGCATAGACGCTCGACTCGAGGGTTCTTCAGAGACATGACGAGAGGGAGTAGCGCGGGCAGCAGTGGGTTCTGGAGTTTTGCCAACCATGGATGACGGCGAGGAGGGTCGGAGGTCGAGAGAAGCAACTGCGACGGAGAGGCTGATTATCAACGGAATAGGTTCGGCCAGCGCCGTAAATGGAGTGTGGCCACCACACTCGCTCCCCTAAGAATGTTCTCGCCGCGGTCTTGCGGTGCAGCCGGTAGACTCTGGCGATGGCAAGCTACAGTCTCGCAGTGGTCCAGTGCGAGGCCCAGAGTACGAATATTACTATTGCAACCACAGATGACGTGAATTCCGTCCCCTTTCTCACATCATACACACGGACCGTCAGTTCTACCGAGCATTTAACTGCTATCGCCACCATCGCGCCGGCGTCTCACTTCTGTTCTCCTGTCGCCTTTACGTGGCCGTCCGTACCTTATCTGCTGATCCCCCTCTCCAATTTTATCCTGCATTCATATCCAGGCACCACTCTTCTCAACTGCCACCACGAGGCATCGCTGTCGTACACCCGTGTCGCACGACCACTCTAGCACTTTCATGTATCAATCCTCGCTCAATTATACCACCCGCGCAGCACGGAGCTCAGCTATTTGCTCCTCGGTATACCCCAGTTCCAGCAAAACCTACTCTCAACTTCAGTCATGACCGGAAGGAGCAACGCAGCTACGACTGTACCTCTGTAGTGTGCTGGGATAGCCAAGGTGGCGGCCGCCTTACAGGCATCCTCTCACCGTTATAAGACACTGCAGGCGCCACAAGCTTGATGTTACCAGCCCTAGGGTGCTAATTTCCAATCACGAGAAATGACGTCTGACGGAACCAGATCCTTGTGACCCACCTCGACTTCCACTGTGACCCCACGAGCCACCGCTTGCGGGTGCTCGAAAGTCTGTTCGATGTTGTTGATAGGTCCGAACGGTATTCTATTACGCGGTTTGAATCAAGCTTCAGGAACTGTCAAGCTCAAAGACAGCATACCCCAAGCCAGTGAATTCGCGCAGCCAGTGGTTCCGGTCGTGTTCCATCAGTGCCTCGGTGATGGTTTGGACCATCTCGTCACGGTTGGCCACTCTCGCTTGGTTTGTCGAGAACCTCGGGTCTTGCACCAGCTTGGGCTTCTTTAGGATCTTCTCCGCAAGCGTCTTGAACTAACGAGCGGTAGGAATAACATTCGGATTTAATGAAGATCAGGCGTCGGTAATCATGACATCAAGCTTTCAAGCGAACCTGCTTGTCGTTTCCAGCCCCGATCATTAGGAAACCGTCTCTGCAAGGAAAGACCTGGTAGGGCACGATGGACGGGTGCGATGTACCGTGACGCGAGGCTTCTTTCCCGGCAATGAGGTAATTGGACGCGATGTTAGCTAGGCCGGCTATCTTACAAAGTCTAGCGATTAGTCAATACGCTTAGAGAATGATATGAGCAGGGCTCACCTGAGTCTCAAAGAGGTTGCAATCTATCCAGACTCCCTTGCCGGTCTGATGGCGAGAAAGCAAGGCAGCCATGATGGCGCCATGAGCGTAGAGACCGGTAGCGATGTCGGTAGCTGCCACACCGACTTTGCATGGCGGGCCATCAGGTTCACCCGTACTAATGTACTTGAAGCAACTAGTCGCGTCAGTCCATACGCCCACTCACATGTGCATGAGTCCGGCTTCTGCCTCGACAATCACATCGTAGCCTGCTGCTGTTCTGTAAGGCCCAGTCTGCCCATACCCTAGGTTCTCGTTGAGAATAAGTGCAAGACTGCCCAGGACCTGAGCACACCGGTTATTGAAGCGTAGATCAGTCTCGGATTGATCTTCTGACAGTCTTCCCAACCAAGTCCCATGGTTGCCAGTTTACCAGATATGAAGTTCTCGACGAGCACGTCTGATTGTTGAACAAGCTTATGAAGAATCCCTAGTCCCTTGGGATCCTTAAAGTTAACAGTAATCGAGCGCTTATTGCGATTCACAGCCAAAAAGTAAGCTGATTCCGGAGGCAGGTGGGCAGCCTCGGATGGTCCATCAGGACGTAGTGGTGCTGAAGGCGGAGACCAGGACCCTAGCGAGAGCCCAGACATGAGCTCGCCGACTCGGACTTGCGTCGTGGCGCGCCCTGCATCTTGAACTCACTCGTATCGTCTCCTTTGCTCACTTCCTCGACTTTAATAACATCCGCGCCCAAGTCAGCGAGCAGCATCGTCGACGTGGGACCCGCCAGCACTCGAGTCAAGTCTAGTATTTTGATACCTTTCAGTGGCGGGGGTATCGCGCTTGGCCGAACAAAGTTGTCGGTATTATAAGATCGCAGGCATGACTTTTGCGCAGACACAACCACCCTCCTAGCGACAGCGCGACACGAGAGCATCCGAGTGGAGTGTGGGCAGCAGCGGCCTCGTATAGGTAACTCTGAGAGTGTTGCTTACAAGTAAACATGTGAACGGGAGACGCCGGGATGTGCCGAAGGAGCGCCGGCAGCGCCTTCATGCCAAAGACTTCATCTTTCTACCAGTGCACTCATCGGAGGCGTACGCGTCGACGGCGGGCAGCCATCCATCTTAGACAGCAACCACCATGTTGTCGAGGCACGTCTTCAGGCGTTTCCCGCACACGCTGCCGCGCGCGAGGCTAGCAGCGCCTGCCGTCGCCCACCGTGCCCTCGCGACTGCCGCTCCTCCCTCGCCCAATGACCCCTTCGCAAACGGTAACAATGCCTACTACATTGAGGAGATGTACCGCCTTTGGAAGCAGGACCCAAAGTCGGTACATGCGTCCTGGGACGTCTACTTCGCTGGCATGGACAAGGGCCTTCCGAGCTCGAAGGCATTCCAACCACCGCCAACCCTCGTCAGCCCGCCCTCGGGTGGTGCACCCGTATTACATGGTGGAGTCGGAGGTGGGGAACTGGATGATCACTTGAAGGTGTGCTTGCTGTGTTGTTTCCGTCCGCTGACAGCGCTGACCTATTATTAGGTGCAATTGCTTGTTCGTGCGTACCAAGTGCGAGGACATCACATCGCAGAATTGGATCCTCTGGGAATCAACGACGCTGACTTGCAAGATGTACACCCGCCTGAGCTGGAGCTCAGCCATTTCGGCTTTTCGGAACGCGACATGGACAAGGAGATTAGTCTGGGCCCGGGTATCCTGCCCCACTTTGCTACAGAGAATCAGAGGACGATGCCTCTCCGAGAAATCATCAAGATTTGCAAACGTATCTACTGTGAGTGAAGTTTGCTGTTTTGCTGAGTCAACCTAACCCTGGCCTCAGGTGGTGCTGTCGGTATTCAATATATTCACATCCCGGACAAGGACCAATGTGACTGGATTCGTGAACGCGTCGAGATCCCCAAGCCCTGGAACTACACCGTTGAGGAGAAGCGCATGATTCTCGATCGTCTGATCTGGTCAGAGTCCTTCGAGAAGTTTGTGGCAAGCAAATTCCCCAACGAGAAGCGTTTCGGTCTGGAGGGTTGCGAGGCTTTGATCCCGGGCATGAAGGCTCTGATCGATCGCTCGGTCGATCATGGCGTAAGGCACATCACCATGGGTATGCCTCATCGTGGTCGTCTGAACGTGCTCGCCAACGTCATCCGGAAACCCATCGAGGCTATCCTCAACGAGTTCACTGGGACTGCCGATCCCGACGATTGGCCTGCGGGTGATGTCAAGTACCACTTGGGTGCCAACTATGTTCGCCCGACGCCCTCTGGCAAAAAGGTCTCCCTATCGCTTGTTGCGAACCCTTCGCATCTGGAAGCGGAGGACCCAGTAGTGCTTGGTAAGACCCGGGCCATCCAGCATTTCGAGAATGACGAGGCGGCACACCACACTGCCATGGGCGTTCTGCTCCACGGTGATGCCGCTTTCGCCGGACAGGGTGTCGTCTACGAGACCATGGGCTTCCATAATCTTCCCAACTATGGTACCGGAGGCACCATCCACCTCATCATCAACAACCAGATTGGTTTCACGACCGACCCGCGCTTCGCCCGCTCTACCCCTTACCCCTCTGATCTTGCCAAAGCGATCGACGCGCCCATCTTCCACGTTAACGGCGACAACGTCGAGGCGGTCAACTTTGTCTGCCAGCTCGCCGCGGACTGGCGCGCCAAATTCAAGAAGGACGTCGTCATAGACATTGTGTGCTACCGTCGTTACGGCCACAACGAGACGGACCAGCCGAGCTTCACGCAGCCGCGGATGTACAAGGCGATCCAGAAGCAGCCATCGCCCTTGACGAAGTACACCAAGTTCCTCGTCGACCGCGGCACGTTCTCGGAGAAGGACATTGAGGAGCACAAGAAGTGGGTGTGGGGCATGCTTGAGAAGGCTGCGGCGGGCGCGAAGGATTACGTGCCCACCAGCAAGGAGTGGCTGTCTGCCTCCTGGCAGGGCTTCCCCTCGCCTAAGCAGCTCGCGGAGGAGACGCTCCCCACGCGTCCAACGGGTGTCGATGAGGAGACGTTGAAACACATCGGCAAGATCATCTCGGGCTTCCCGCATGGCTTCGACTGCCACCGCAACTTGGCGCGTATTTTGGCTAGCCGTGGCAAGACGGTTGAAGAGGGCCAGAACATCGACTGGTCCACTGCCGAGGCGCTTGCGTTTGGTTCCCTCGTGCTTGAGAAGACTCATGTCCGCGTGTCTGGTCAGGATGTTGAGCGTGGTACGTTCTCGCAGCGCCACGCCGTGCTGCACGACCAGAGCAACGAGCAACAGTACATCCCTTTGAATAACCTTGGCTCGAACCAAGCTCGATTCATCATCTGCAACTCGTCGCTGTCTGAGTTTGGTGCCCTTGGTTTTGAACTTGGTTACTCCCTCGTCTCCCCGGATTCGCTGACCATCTGGGAGGCGCAGTTTGGTGACTTCGCGAACAACGCGCAGTGTATCATCGACCAGTTTATCGCCTCTGGCGAGCGGAAGTGGTTGCAGCGTACGGGCTTGGTTATGAGCTTGCCTCACGGTTATGACGGTCAGGGTCCCGAACACTCTAGCGGTAGGATTGAGCGGTTCTTGCAGCTGTGTGATGACCACCCGAATCACTTCCCTACTGCGGAGAAGGTTGAGCGGCAGCACCAGGACTGCAATATGCAAATCGTCTACCCGACGTGAGTAGTGCATCCTTAGTAAGGCTTCTGGTTCCTTACTGACATACAATTATTAGCACGCCCGCTAACTATGTGAGCTATCTCGCAAGGCAGAACGAGGAAAGGGATACTTACTTCGTTACAATAGTTCCACGTCCTTCGTCGTCAGATCCACCGTGACTTCCGGAAACCGGTTTGTTCATCGCTCCCGGAGCACATATCCCGTCATTCTAACTTACTTTTTATAGTTGATCCTCTTCTTCTCGAAATCCTTGCTTCGTCATCCGCAAGCCCGGTCGACGCTCGAGGAGTTAAGTGGTGACAACTACTTCCAGCGCTATATACCGGAGATCCAGCCCGATCAGCTCGCTGCACCCGAGCAGATCCGTCGTCACATCCTTTGCACTGGTTTGTCGCCGTCCCCCGCATAGTTTTCCTCGATGCTGACCTGTACTCTATAGGTCAAGTGTATCACGCTCTCATGCAGGAGCGTGAGCGCAGGGGGATCAAAGACGTCGTCATCACCCGCGTCGAGCAGCTCTCGCCCTTCCCCTACGACTTGGTATGCTTCCGTCGCGCCATATAGCTCCACTCATTTGACGATATCCCTAGATTACTCCCGACCTCGACAGGTACCCCAACGCTGACCTGCTCTGGTGCCAGGAGGAGCCTTTGAACAATGGTGCTTGGACTTATGTTGGCCCTCGTATTCTCACCTCCGCCAACGAGACTCAGCACCACAAGGGCAAGTACCCCTTGTACGCCGGTCGTGATCCTACCAGCTCTGTCGCTACGGGCAGTAAAGTAAGTGCATTCTTCTGATGTGGAATTATCACGTGCTGACGGCGCGGTGTAGACACAACACAAGAAGGAAGTTGAGAACTTCCTGAACGCAGCTTTTGCTGAGTAAATATGAACTATCGTGCCTGTTGTTAGTATAATGCATCCAGTCTGTATTTCTTATATGGTCCTCTAGTGTCAATAATCAGAGTGGAGGCTATCTCACACAACTATTGCCTCGTGGACTAACGACGTACGTAACGCGATATCAACGCCACATAGACATTTCCGAGCAGATGCGTGAGGGTACTAGGTCGAGGAAGCGAATGATTCCGACATCCAATACAGGAGACCTCGGTCCTGACAATGATGCCTCCTCCAAGATCTTGCCAGGGCCGCCCGAATGTCTGGAAACCTGGCGCAAAGTCTACGTCCGTGGGTGGCCTTTCCCGCCATGTCGATGACAGAAATATTGTGTTCGGCGGTCAAAGGTTAACAGAACACCGATTCGCAGTATTAAAAATGCTGCCAAGCGACTGAACGTTCTGACGACGAGGATGGTAGAAACCAGGCGATGGGAGATATGTGTACAGGAAATGTAGTCTACACGTATGTCAAAAGAAAAAGATGAGATGTCCGAAACACGATTGATTATGCAAAAATAGGATGTTGGAGTTTCCTCCGCGGCCGACTCTCACCAGCCATAGCCTGTGGCTCCCCGGCTAGTCGTGTGTCCTTTTTGTCCTTGAAGTTGAGTAGCCCGTATAGCGATGCAATCTGGTCACCCTATCCCATCAATTGCATCAGTAAATTTCATATCCCCATAGCTGCGACGAGGACTAACCTTCTGCTCAAGAACATCAATAACATCTCGCAGATGGTCTGCCAGCACGTTGCGCTTCACAACATCTGACGCGGCATCCATCTGGGCATACTGCTCCGCGAGCTCGACGTAGATTCTACACTCACATACATCAGCTCCCATCCTTCTCTCCGCAGAGATCAAGACCAAGCCAACTCACCCCTTATAGTGCGTAAAATCATCCTCGAGCTCCCTAACAACCCTGGCAAGCACCGTCTGCGGCGGCACCTCCTCCCTTGCATACGCCCCCGGACTGGGCATCTTCCCCCTCCTGCGCTCGAGCCTCTCCTCCTCCGCAAACCCCTCATCCTCCTGTGCCTTCCGCGCCTGCGAGTGATGCCCGAATTTCTTCAGCGTCGGCGAGCCAGGCCGCCTCCTGCGATTGCACACCGTGCACGTCTTCGCGTTGTGTTCGGGCGCGGAAAAGAACAGTTTCTCGAGGTACTCGCCCTGGATACTTGGGAACGGCGCCTCCTCCTCCGGGACCTGGTGCTTGTGCTTCCGTGAGCGGCCAGGCGTAGGCGCAACAGGCCGCGAGGGTCCAGGAACACGCATGCTCTCGTCGAAGGGTGGCACACTTTCATGAAAAGGCTGCGGTGAATACGAGCGCTGCCGTGCCGACCCGGACCCAGCAGAGGTGAGCTCCTCCCCAATCCCCGAGTCGCGCGAGGGCGTCGAAGAGCCAGAGGACGAGGAAAGCTCGAGACGCCTCGAATCCAGCTCCTCCGAGATGCGTTCGATCTCCTGTGCGCGGACGAAGCGGCGCGACTCGCGGGAACCCAGGGTAGCACGGTCGGTGCGCGGGTAGTCCCCCTCAAGGCATTCTTCCTCGGCTTCCTGCTGTATCACCTCGGTTTCCTGGGGCTCTTCCTGTTCTTCTTCGCGCTCCACATCCTCCGTCCGCTCCTCACTAACATGCGACAACACCCCCCTCCTCCCGGCGTTCGCAGTTGGGAGTGAGACATACGAGAGGCTATCATACTCTCTCCCTCCCGCGACATCTCCTCTCCAGAAACTCTCATCCTCCGCCCCTCCTTCTCGCCCCTCCATAGTCATGCGCTCACGCGTGACATCCGCGCCAACATCACCGCCCCAAGCACCACCCTCGGCACGCGTTACATCCCCCCTCTCCCTCCGCTCCCTCAACCCCTCCTCCACAACCCCCCTCAGCACTTCTACTTCCCCTGCAACCCTCTCCACCTCCCCTTTCAACCTCTCCACCTCGCCTACATCCCTCGTCCTCAAGCCTCTCAACTCCGACAGGAGCTGTTGGTGCGATGAGAGCTCCGCGGTTAAGCGCGAGAGGTGCGCGCGGAGAGTCGAGATCAGGGATTCCAACGCTGCATCGAAGCGGTCAGAAAATCAAAGGAAAAGGAAGTGCGGAAAGTCACGCACCCTTCTTCTCTTGCACAACCTCCTTATATCTCCTCCCCTCATCCTCTCTCTCCTTCCCCTTCAGCTTCGCGCCCGCCCTCTCCCTCTTAAAACTCTCCTCCGCCTCCCGCTTACAACTCTCGAGCTCATACTCGAGCTCATGCACCCGCCTCCTGGACACACCGTTCTCGTCTTCCAAGCGCATAAGCTTGGACTGGAGTGTGTTGAGCGTAGTGATCAGGCGACCTGAGGTGATAAGGTGGTGAGTACGAGGCCAGATAGATGAGGAAGGAGAGGAGGCTTACCTTCTGCTTCCTCAACCCCATCGCTACCCTCATACGCGTAGTACTGCACCCCGGGCTTGGCAGGCGATGCCACAGCGCTCGTCAAACCCGTCACATCCGGAAGATGGACACCGCTCTTATGCGCCGGCGACGTATACAAGTTCACCCTCGCCTTAGCGGGAGCCGGAGCCTTCGCTGGCGCAGGCGACTTCGACCTGGTGTTGACATTGCCCATCTCACGGAACGGGTTCCTGCGCGGGTCGACGTGCTCGGGCAGGCCCGTCTTCTTGGAGCGCTTCTCTTTCTCGGTGGCGGTGCCCTGGTTGTAGTTGTGTGAGGAGATGTCCGTGACGCGCGAGTTGGCGATTTCTTTGGCGAGACCCCTAGCGAGCTTAGTGAAGTGTGAGTTGGTGGTGGAGGCGGTGGAGGGTGTGGCAGGCTTCTTGGATTGGCGTGGGGTGCTGTCTATCACTTGAGGTTGAGATGCGGGTGGTGGCGGTTGGGTGGATCGAGGTTTCGCAGGTTTAGTGGTGTACGTGGGCTTGGAGTGTTGAGGTGGCTTGTCTTTGTCCGACGCTGATGGAGATGGAGACGAAAGCGCAGATCGCGGTCGCTTGGGAGAGAAGGCGATGCGGGAGAGATGGTCGGCAAGTTTGGGTTTGGATTTGGGGCGTGGGGTGCCGGACATATTGCGGAGATCATCCAGCTCTGCGGTGTCGTCCACAACCAGGGGATCGAAGGCGGATGTCTGCGTGCAGAGGGGATTAGAATATACTTGCAAAAGACATGGAGGATACGTGCCGCGTTGCGTGATCGAGAGTCTATATCAAAGAGACTCATTCTGCTATCCAAGGCAGCAATCATGTCTCCGATGGGTCTTTCGGGGTCATACTCCGCTCCACTAACGCTTGGCTCTCTCCTTACTCCCCTTCCAGGCAGCCCAGCACTAAGGGTCAATGCGCTCGCGTGGTGCGCAGCCGTTGATATCGTCTCCCCACCGTATGGGCTGACCCCCTCGTCGTCGTCGTCTGCTGTGGGGTGTGACCATGCACCCGGGTCCAGTTCGTCTCTCGACCTGAACGACATGTACCCGTCACCCTGTGTTGGCCCAGAGTAATGGCGGGGGTACTCGATGGAGGAAGCGGTGGAGGCGGGTGTCGACGAGAGATGAAGGGATAGGTCTGTGTTCTGCAGGTTGTTCTCAAGGAGAATGCGGTGGTGCTCCTGCTCGTCGCCTCTGATGCTGAAAGACATGTCGGCGCTGCGTCTCATGGCCTCGAAGCAATGTTGAGTTATGTCTGGTATCGCGGTGATGTGTGACAGCGAACAAGAAGGCGCGTGAGGAACCACCGGTAACCTCCGCGTCAACACCGTCGCGTCCATCACGTGAGCCGTGTTGCATATGTAAGCAGGTTCGCTCAGCCAATAGCAGCACTGGAACTAGGGAGGGATGAACGCTGCACAAACCCCTCTACTCACCCGCGATGATATCATGATTGTCCAGTACGCAAATGTATGAGGCGGAGTCAAGGAAGAAAGTACGTTCTCCGCTGACTGGGCTATGACAAAGGGTCTCAACATACAATCTCTTTCAGGATATACGCAAACATGGATCTAGTGGCTCAGGAGCTCGTTCATGGTCGGGCGTATATCGAAATTGGTCTCGGAAGTCGGTGAGGCTTCGTCAGATTCCGCCCAATGGGTCTACGATAAAGGGTATGAACATGCCACCATGCTATCAGGTAGCGCTCTCACATATCTCTCAGCGTGCGTGGCAAAAATACGGTGAAATACCTGATGGCATATATCTTGGATCTCAACTTCGTATTACGGGAGCTATTCTGGCTGATGCGGGAGGATAAAAGCCTAGGGCCGGTACATAAAACCATCCTGGAAGACGCTATATTGGCGTTCCGTGAATCGCAGAGGAAAGATTGGGTTCATCAGGCCACTCGAGACTACGCGCCGGACAACGCTGCCAATGGGACGACTAGCAGTGAGAAGACCACGACTCGCTCGCAGAACGTTCTGGAGAGCGGCACGCCAACTACGGCTGGCGGCGAGAGTAGGGGAGGCAGTCAGGTCGAGAAGCTTCCCAGTACTGGCACCGCCGTAGTGGTCCGTCGCAAGGCGGAGTACTATCTGGACGAAGGATGGCGCTGATAGATACAGGCGCAATGATCGAGCGATCGCATCCTGAGCAGCACCCAAGGCATCGGGTAGAACCAAGCGGTCAGTAATCCATGGCGACTAGGCAGTCTCAAACCAATGGAAGAACAACGTCGATAGGAAAAAAGACTGTCGCCAAGAGGCACGTCCCGGCTCCCGCTCGGGCGTTCCGGCGAAGACGTCGTACACCGTAGACTTCGTAGACTTCGTCATACAAGTCGACGGGTACTCATCCCGTCTCCTCGATTCGCGCGATGAAACTAGGAGGTCTACTGCACACCAGCGGCGTTCAGTGTTAAGAACAGCATCCGGAGGTGAGCGACAGCAAAGCCTGGCTATAGGTCCGCTTAAGGATTCAGAGCGAGCGTCGACGCTCGATGACTCCTCGCCGACGTCGATACGAGGAGTCGGATCATCACCCGAAAGAAATAACAGACGCGCGAGCACCTCTGCCACGTACGAGCTTGATGCAGAAACTTCGCTTGGCGGTAATCGGTCCAGCACAGAAATTGCCGTGGTGCAGCGAATTTCGGACTCGATCAAACCATAGTCTACCATGTATCGTCCTGCAAGTGGCCCAAGGTAAGCCAGCGGACACGCAACGACTCAATTTGCTTTGCAATCGTCCCAAATCAGTTCCGAGACACGCCAAACCGATTTGCGCTCACCGTAAAACAGATTTAGGCGGCACGTCAACTTGCTAGTTAGTTTCGACCCGAGAATTTAATCTGAGGTGCAGCGACTTGATTCTTACGAGGTGAACTTTAGTGCAGCAACTCCATCTAAGTTGAGTTGCATACAAGCTTCCAATCGTATTCCAGTGTCTCGACGTACTGGGACGCGCCAGGACGTGTCCTAGCCGCGTCTGTTTGAACTGTTTAAACCGTAGGAGTCAGCCATCACGGGAGTGTCAACCAGATCCACGAGAATATAATAGCTGGTATCCATAACTCTTGACTCAAGAGCAGAATGTGCAAGACCGAGATGTTATGCGCGAAGTGTCAAATTTAAACTCCGCTTTGACTTCGTCTGACTTCGCCTGCGCTTCAGCACAGCCACTGGCTGTGAGCATACTTGCGTACTTATACTTCGCAGAACGCACCGGACGCTCAGTTTCTTGTTCCCAGCTGGCCTATGCACCTTCAAAGAGCATCTTGACCACAATCTTGGAGCTTAGAATACCATGCGATGGAGGAATTACTCTCCGCCACCTCTTCGGGTGAGTCCGGTGCGGCGTGCCCGCTGCGGTTCGCACTACTCTTCATCCAAATGTTTATAGCAATACATCATCCCTCTATCCTACATTCACTTACGATACTACTGATTACTCCCTTCACGTTCACGCATCCCATGGCTTCAACGCATCCTCCCCTGCCTTCTCCCTAATAAGCCTCTCACTCAACTCCCAGCAAGACCGGATCAGCCACTTGTCATTCGCCTGCGCCGTCTCCTTTCCTGGTTGCGCGGGGTCAGAGAAGTAATATCCATTCCACCCCTTCTCGAGCACCTCGTCCGCAAGTGCCGCGTACAATGCCGAGTATGAGCCCTGCTCGATGTCCCGCCCAAACGTCTGCATGAGGAAGGAGACGGTCTGCCCGAATAGACCAGGGTAAGCTTTTTTCCATTGTTCTTGCATGTTCGTGTTGACTGTTCCGGGGTGAACGGCGAGGACGTAGATGCTACGGCGCATGCAAGTCAGAGATGTTTATCAAAAGCAATATTGTAGATCTCACTTGTCATTGTTCTTCTTGATGACATATTCTAACAGCCCCTTCGTGTACAGGATCAGAGCAAGCTTAGTGCGGCCGTACAGGCGATTTGGGTCGATCGTGTCGTCGTTAATCTCCGCGAGACTGCCATAGTGCACATTCGGCGGCGCGAAGCGGTGCTGCTCGCTGCTCTCGAACACGATGCGCGGCGGCGGCGTGTTCGGGAGCTTGGAGGTCTTTCGGAGGAGCGGGTAGAAAAGGTTGACGATGTAGAAATGGCCGAGCGCGTTCAGTGCGAAGTGGCGGTCGAGGTTGTCCGCGGACAGACCGAACTGCTCGGAGTTGATGCCGGCGGAGAGGACGAGCTACGCCTTGTCAGCATGATCTGGAGTGCCTCATGAACACTCGCGTTGACTCACCAAGTCAAGCCGATCCTCTTTCTCCGCAATCTCGCTAAACACCTTGCGCACGTCCGACATCTTGGCGATATCGCAGCCCACCCAGTGGACGTCGAGCTGTCCGCCCTGGATACCCTGCTCCTGCGCCTCCTTGTTGAACTGCTCGATGGCCGCGGAGCCTTGCTCCTCTTTGCGGTTGATCATGATGACCTTGGCCCCATACTTTGCAAAGGCGCGGGCGACCTCCTTGCCAATGCCGTTCGCACCGCCCGTGATGAGGGCTGTGCGCCCTTTGAGGTCCTTTACTTCTGGACCAGCAGGACCAATGATGGGATGGAGAACGCTGTAAGAGCCGCAGATGGTCAGTGAAAAGGTTACTGAAAGGCTGGAGGGCTTTTACGATTGCATTGTTTTTGTGTCTTGCTTTCAGTTGATAGTTTGGGTCGCGGTTTAGGATCGTGTAGTGCTCATTGTCTCGACCAGGACGGCTTATATAGCTGTGATAAGATGGTGGCATATTCTTGTTGCAAGACGCGTTGGTGAGCTCAGTGGTGAAGTGATGACGCCAGTACGCCACAGCGTCGACCCGGAAGGCGAGGCTTTCTCCGGACTTTTCCCGGCTTGCGCACCACTTGTGAACCGGGTCAGTGACAGTCAACTTTTGGTAAGAATAATGGTGCGTAGACTCCGTACTGATCATGAGTATGGCTTTTGCAGCATCCTTGATCACTCTTCGCTCAGTCCATCACAGACTGTGCGAGCGCCGGGATTTAAATGAGAAGAGAGTCTAACTGTATAGATATGTGAGTATGAATTGGACCGGCTGACAGCATTTAAAACCTTCAAAATTGTGCGTCATCCGTCTGTACGTGTAGCGAGGACGATTTTGAACATGTAGTCGTGGCGTTAACAAGTGCTGTTTCCCTGTTAAAACGTTAACTGTTACCAAAATTAACTCCCACGTGGAGTGCCCTTCTTGGCAAGGACGATCAAAACCTTCAAAAGTGCTGCTCGCCGTACTTCACTCACTCCCTCGTCGCTGCGCTCGGCATGGACGAACGCCAGCATAAGGCACACCGCCCAGCTCAGTCTGGCGCAAAAGCTGAGAAGAAGAGCAAAGGAAAGGGCAAGGAGAAGCAGAAAGGGTTTAACGAGAAGGTACGCCTTGCACATTCACTGCTCGAGTTACTCTAATCATTGATATAGGCGTTCGCGCCCAAATCAGGTCGCAGAGCAGAGAGACAAGGAAGGAGGAATGTTGAGCGCGACCAAACGCGGTTGCACGTCCCTCTTGTCAATCGTACACCGGATGAGACTCCCCCGCCTGTTATTGTCGCCATTGTAGGTCCGCCTGGCGTGGGCAAGACTACGCTACTCAAGTCTCTCGTCCGACGGTACACGAAGCAGACCTTGAGCGATGTGAAGGGCCCCGTGACGGTGGTTAGTGGCAAGAACAAGCGTCTGACGTTCATGGAGTGCAATAACGACTTGACCTCTATGGTCGACATTGGCAAAATTGCGGATCTGGTGCTTTTGATGATCGACGGGTCTTTTGGGTTCGAAATGGTGCGTCCTATACACTTATATGCTAGTGCCCGTCCCTCATGCCGCACATAGGAAACATTCGAATTCCTCAATATCCTCCAATCGCACGGCTTCCCCAAAGTCATCGGTGTCCTCACCCACCTCGACCTCGTCAAGAAAGCCGCGACTCTCCGCGCCACGAAAAAGGCTCTGAAAAAGCGCTTCTGGACCGAGATCTACCAGGGCGCAAAGTTATTCTACCTGTCCGGCGTCCTGAACGGCCGATACCCCGACACCGAGATCCTTAACCTCAGCCGGTTCATCAGCGTGATGAAGTTCCGCCCGCTCGTATTCCGTAACACACATCCCTACCTCCTTGCAGACCGACTCGAGGACCTTACCCCGCGCGAGCTCATCCGCACCTCGGATGGGAAGTGCGACAGGACTGTCACGCTGTATGGGTACCTAAGGGGGACGAATTATCGGTTGGGGATGGCAGTCCATGTGCCGGGGGTAGGGGACCTGAAGGTGAAGAGCGTGGAGGTGCTGGGGGACCCGTGTCCGCTGCCGACGGAAGAGAGTGAGAAGAGGCGGCGGCTGAGTGAGAAGCGGAAGCTGATTGTGCATGCGCCGATGAGTGATGTGAATGGGGTGATGTATGATAAGGACGCGGTGTATATTAATGTTCCAGGGAGTTTTACGAGGGGCAATGTGGACGGTGAGGGGTTTACGTATGTCTTGAGTCGGAGCTTCTTCTGACGGCTGTCATATGTAGTTCCTCAGGGAGAGGGAGAGCAGATGGTCCTGGACTTGCAGGATGCGGGAGAGACGCTGGACGACGCGGTTGCTCGTAGCCAGATTCGCCTCTTCGGATCCTCGTCCAAGCCGATCACTGTCACACCAGGCGACGACGAAGACGAGGGGGGGAGTGAAGTCGAGTATGACGACGAGGATGGATCGGATGAAGAGGGTTCCCAATTGGACGAGGAAGACGGGAGTGAAATGACGGATGAAGATGAGGACATGCAGGACGAGGCTGAGGGCCAGTCGCACGATCGAGGGCGGACGGGTCCCAGGAAGGGTATGCGGATGGTTGGGTCGCTTGCCTCTGCGTCGAGGAGAAACGAGGTTGAGTATGCGGAGTCAGATTCTGATATGGGTGAATTTGATGAAGAGGACGGGAGGAGGGTGCGGTTCGGGGATGATGAGGAAGAGGCAGACTTCGAGGAAGAGGATGACGAGGAGGGTGATGACGAAGAGAACGTACCGCGGTGGAAGGAGAATCTGTCGATGAAGGCTGCTGAAGCGTTCACCTCCCGTCAGAATCGGGCGAAGGATTGGATGAAGCTCATATACGCCTCTTCGCTGTCACCGGAAGCAATCCTCGCCGACGATTCTACCCGAGACTCATCCAATAACCAGGACGGTGAGGACGGAGGGGACGAGGCGTTCTTCCAGGTTAAATCAAAGGCACCTGCGGGTGAGGCGGAGGAGGATGAGGATAGGACAAAGGAGAGGGTGGACGAGGAGGACCTGAGGAAGTGGGAGGACGACGAGCTGCTGGAGAGTCTGAGGAGGTGTTTCATCACTGGAGGCTCTGGAGGAGATGAAGACACAGGGCCCGCGGGAGAAGGGGATGATGGGTATGAGGATTTGGAGGGAGGAGAGTTTGAGGACCTCGAGGCTCCGGGCGATGGCGAACCTGAGGAAGAAGATCCAGAGGCGAAGAAGGCGGCGGAGCTTGCTAAGAAGAAGGAGATTCTGAAGAGGAAGTTCGACGAGCAGTACGACGACCCCGAGTCGTCGAAGATGGACTTCTACGAGGAGAAGAAGGACGAGATCGCGAAGCAACTGCAGGTGAATAAGGAAGAGTTCGCAGATGTCGACGCGGAGTCGCGTGCCCTCGTCGAGGGATACCGTCCCGGCACCTACGTGCGGTTGGAGTTGATGGACGTGCCGAGCGAGTTCGTGGAGCACTTCGACCCGTACTATCCTATCGTCGTGGGTGGGCTTCTGCCCTCGGAGGAGAGGTTCGGCTATGTCCAGGTTAGGATCAAGCGGCATCGGTGGTACGCGAAGACGCTGAAGACGAACGACCCGCTCATACTGAGTGTCGGGTGGAGGCGGTTCCAAACGGTGCCCATCTATTCACTGGACGACCATTCGATCCGGATGCGCATGCTCAAGTACACGCCAGAGCACATGCACTGCTACGCGACGTTCTACGGGCCCGTCTCCGCGCCCAACACGGGCTTCTGCGCGTTCAACTCGCTTTCTTCCTCTGCAGCTGGCTTCAGGGTCTCTGCGACAGGCGTCGTGCTAGATATCGACCGAAGCGTGAAGATTGTGAAGAAGTTGAAGTTGACGGGGGTGCCGTATAAGATTTTCAAGAATACGGCATTTGTGAGGGATATGTTTAATAGCAGTTTGGAGGTGGCGAAGTTTGAGGGGGCGAATGTGAAGACTGTGAGTGGGATCAGGGGCCAGATTAAGAAGGCCCTCAGCAAGCCGGAGGGGGCATTCAGGGCGACATTCGAGGACAAAGTGCTCATGAGCGGTGAGACTAAAGTCTGCGTCTTTATTAGAATCGGTGTGCTCATTCATGTCTGTAGACTTGGTATTCCTTCGAGCGTGGTACTCAATACAGCCGCGCAAGTTCTACAATCCGGTTACCTCGCTTCTTCTGACGGACAAATCCCACTGGACGGGGATGCGCCTGACCGGCGAGGTGCGCAGGGAGCAAGGCCTGCACGCTTCCATCAACGCAGACTCGACGTACAAAGCCATCGAGCGTCCCGCACGTCGCTTCAACACTCTAAGGATTCCGCGCAAGCTCCAAGCCGCTCTCCCATACGCATCTAAGCCGAAGCTCATGAAGCCGCAGCAAAAGCAGACGTACATGCAGAAGCGCGCTGTGGTGATGGAACCGGAAGAGAAGAAGGCTGTGGCGTTGCTCCAGCAGATTAGGGCGTTGCGGAAGGATCAGGTGCAGCGGAGGAAGGAGAAGCAGCATGAGAGGAAGGAGGTGAGGAGGAAGAAGGCGGAGAAGGAGGAGAAGGGGAGGGAGGAGAAGGATCGGGAGAAGAGGAAGGAAGTGATGAGGGTTGCGGGGATTAAGAGTAAGAGGGAGGCGGAGAGGGAGGAGGGTGGCGGGAGTAGGAAGCGGAGGAAGACGTGAAGCTGTCGTCAGCTTGTGCGATGGGGTTCGGGAATTCAGTGTTATCCTCAGTCTCCTTGTATCCGTATGTGGTGCTTCATGTGTCATAGTTTCCTCTAATTTCAGCCCTCCCTAGTTCAATGAATTGTGATTGCAATGAGCCTACTGAGGAGAGTTTTTTGTATCACTGCTAAAGCTTGGGAAGGCATTCCGATGCTCGGGAGCATGCAGGCTGAATCACATGCTAACGCGTCCTGTCACACTCTCCGTCACAGTCATATCGAACCGTCGAACCGCCATGCCATCAATCCCGCTTCTGCTTCTCCATGAACCTGCCCGGTATGTGGAGAAACTTGCGATCTATGGTGAACCCAGCAACCCGCGTATCAAAACGGTATTGGATGCTATGCATTCGGTGGAGGACGAACTTGCTCTGTGCAAAGACGACAACAGCGGCCGCTGGCGCCTCCTGCGTGACGGCGGGATAATATCCATAGTGCGGAGACTTACATGCTCAGGGCCGAAGGGTCCAGAAAGCCCTGTATGTTCACTATTGAAATGTTTCTTGTGTCTAAGTCGTGAACTCCGATCGCAGGAGCTCGGGCTCGGCCTTCTCATCTGCTCTTTATGTGTCCGACTACTGGTCGATTCCTCCGCTGTCGAAAAGAGCACACAGAATCACTGGTCTGCCGTACAAGATGCATTCAAGACCGCTGTTGAAGTCACAACGTATTCGAAGACGTCCGTGCTCACTTCTAATGGAGGCCAGGCCTCTCTGCGGGGCTTGCTCGGACGATATCTCGTGAATTTGGCGTACCTTCGAAACGAAGAGGAGCCGGACACAGTAAAGGCTCTTCCTGTGCGCTCAAGATCCCCCGACCCCTTGAGTGACGAGATCGAATCCGCCGGATGCCGTTTGTTCGAGTACGTCGGGCATAACAGAGTCGGTGTCCAGATACTGAAAGAAATTCTCCAGTAAATTTGTCAAGGACTGCCCGTCAGTATACGACGTAGCGTACCACTGCTGGTTGTTTGCCTTTTGCGAAGACAGCATAACGGAGCTATACTGCCTCTTCCGGATGGTTAGGCTCACGCTAGAATCCACTGAATGGTCCTGGAAGCACTACGATTACATCCACGTGATAGGTCCTGAAATGTTTATGGGAGCGGTCTGCCATCTCCTCACCGACATTTCCATCACGGATGAATGTCTTTTCGACCTCGTTGATTCTTTATCCGAGATTGTACGCTCTCCTCCATCCTGCAGCCTTCTCAACTTTCCAGAGGACATGCCGATGCTTCTAATGGATGCTATGTGGAGACAGGTATTGGATAATCAGCAAGAGCGTAGGGAGTACCATCCGCCTTGCGCTCGGCGAGCAAATGATGTTATGCGGTATGTGCCTATGCAATCCGCGATCTCTATGCATCCGGTATCTGAACTGCAGCTATGTATAGGGCATGTTTAAAGCAGTCCGCCTCTCCTCTTGCTGCACTTTCGGCTATCCTCACTGATTGCCAGGGCGCTAGTATGATGGCAAGGATCGCTGTCGAGTGTGCTCATGACTACAGTGAGTCCTGCTCATTTTTTCCGATTAAGCCGCCCGCTAGACGCCTGTTATCAGTCGATGACGACCATCCGACGCCACCTACGATCTTTTTGGTTGACTTGTTTCTCTACTACATCAATCCACGCATGGACGATCAACAAGCAGAGAGATACGATCTCGCCAAGCTTCTCCGTCGCGAGATGGAGCCGTTGTGGCTCAAGACTCTCAAGCATATCAGAACACTAGCTGCTGCCCAGCCGGGAAGCTCGTATGTTATCGAGGACTGGATCCGTCTTGGTAACGTATTGGCTATGGAGGAACGGGAGTACTTCCGCGGCTGCTTTTGGTACATGTGTCCGCTCTGGAAAGAACACACGGACAGGAAAATGTATAGCTGCAAGTGCGACCAAGCGCAATACTGTGATAAGAAGTGTCAAGCCGCGTACGTGATTTGTCATCTTTCTTGTAATCCCACTGCCTTATAATCTGCGTGCAGGGATTGGAGAATTGGCGGGCATCGGAATAAATGCACACATCGTCGCGACAAGCACTGAATGGTTTCCGATAGTCTACGATACCCAGGAGGCCTTTACATACCCCCTAATAATTAAAGTACGTCTCAAATATATGATCCGACGGGCTTCATAATGTATGCGTTTGTGGACAGTGTTGACGATGATGAAGTATGAAGCAGAACCTCTCAAATGTGTGGTTGCAGGTGCCGCTTCATCATCGGTCAATAAGGATAACATGAGACCTTACCCAGACACAGCATCCTACGACGGGACCTGCAACATGGTAGCAGAGCTCATTTCCGCCATTTCAGATAGTCTAGCGCGTTGTCTCGCATCACGTGTGATCGCGATTCGCCTGCCAAATTTTCTCACACTTTGTGTTTGTGCCACACTCACCTTCCACCCTGTCATATTCTGCCACTGGCACTTCGTGTGTTGTCTGATGCCCACGGTAGACTGCGCGGGAACTGGACCTGTCTTGACTGATATTCTCCGCCCAGCGACTGGAGGGACGGAGGCCATTATGACGAATCCCGCGGGGTGATGCGTTCTCTTCCAGAAGAATAGACACAACGACCTGTTCATACAAGAATATCTGAGGTAGTAGACTATGGGATGCGTGGGCTACAGAGGTATGCGGAACACAATGAACGACGAAAGATGACAGTAAGGAGTGCGACAACGGAACGTATGCTACAAGATTCTAGAGAGTTGGACAAGAAAGATCACATGTAAAGACGGGACGCTTATACGAGCTCCCTAGCCCCCAAGTACGGCGACGGCATCACTGATCTTGGGACATCAGGATCATGCTGCGGTGAGGAGATGTGGATATCCGGCCACTCTAACTCCAGCTCCTCAGATGGATGTGGTGCAAGTGAGTCCTTGCGATAGTCGGGATCTGGACCTATGATGATCACAGAGTCGAGTTTGCTGGTGTCGGAAAAGGAGAGGTCGGAGATTCTGCGCGTGGTCTGCTTCTGCTTGCTGTTGGCAAGGTAGAGCGGGAGCGTGATGCTGGCGGTACCGCGCATACTGGTGTTCAGAGGTGGCGGCCTCGGTTTCGAGCCGACCAAGCTGTAAGGAATAAGGTGTCAGGAAGGGAGATAGTGACAGTTAAGGAACAGGCACGTACACAGAGGACCCAGATACCTTCGAGCCCGGGAATGTAGCGTTGAATCCAAGGCGCTTGGCCGAGGAAACATAAAGAAGCTTGTAATGCTTGATAGCTTCGTCCGCGAACCCGAAGAACCCGAAGAATATGAAGGCGCAGATGACAAAGAACCACCTGCTGGACTCCAGCGACGCCTGGAGGACAGGATCCGAGTGCCAGATCACGGCAGGCACCTGGCCGACGCGGGAGAAGTTGAAGTGTACATCAGCCCATCCCGTCCAGGGGTAGACCGGCGTGTACGTGACGTTGAGCCAGATGGAGTACACGGAGAGGGGGATACCGCAGAGGATCTCAACACCGGCGAGAGCCATTAGGCGTAAATAGCGAGAGGTGGTAAGATTGTTGTGCGCCGAGATGAACTGGCTGAATTCAGCCTTGCGTTTCGCAAACTCGATGATTGAGAGAACTAGGGGGCGTTGTTAGGGATCTTAATTTGGAAACAGAACGTCACAACTTACCGGCGTAAAAGGCAGACACCATCGAGAGCGCCAAGGGCCAGGTCTTCTGGAGAGGATAGGCAACCCAGGTGTTCCAGATGAAGGGATAGCATCCTATATTCTCATAGATATCGAACCGATGACCTTGTACCACGTATGCTAGAGCAACGTTAAGATATTTAGCAACGATATTTGATAGGAACATACCTAGAACCATCTGCAGGATTGGTATCCCGAGCCCTATGAGTAAGTCGATGAGGATAGCTCGCTGTTTCTAGGTATTTCGTCAGTAAAAATGCGCAAGCCGTGTATAGTCGTTCGTACCTCTTTCTTACTCACAATGACTGCCTGAACTTTGGAGATATAATACAGTCGGCGGTTTATGCACAAGGATGCCGCAAGGGTACCGACATTGGCACCAATGAATATTCGGATTGCTAGACGGATGAGAATGAGAGCGTGAAGACACTCAGCGCAGAGTGACTCACATATGTCGCACCATACAGGTGCCCAGTTAATTGCGTTGTTGTTCCATACAATAGAGTTTATGAAGGAGTTCAATAGCTGGACAGCGGTCCAGCCCATATAAAGGCAAGTGCCGGTATTCCAAGCTAACCTACTCGTCAGCATTATCTTCAAGAAACTATGATTTCTACACACCTTCTAAATGCCAATAGAAGGGCACCGATACAAGAATGAATCCAATAAATGAGAAAGCCGAGAAGACAGAGTTGGGGACGTCGGCGACCATGGAGAGTGAGTATACAAGAAACCTCAAGATTCAGTTATAAATTAGTCGGGAATGCGCCGCAGACGCGAAAAGAGAGTCGCAGAGGGAGACGCACCATTGCTATGAACATGGGGTCTTATGAGAGGAGGGCAAGAGCCAATAGCGTCCTTACCCTTGTAATCCTTCTCGGATGCTACTTTGTTACCATCCTAGTGTCGTTAGCTGCATGCTGTTGGATCAAGAAACAAGGACTTTCGTAAACAAATTTGTGCGACAACTTTGTCCGCAGATATGAACGGCGATTCGGTTTTAGGCTTGCCCTTGTCTCTCGGTGATGCCGCAAACGAGTGACTTTGTCCCGGATTAGGCATCTTAGAACACGTGGGAGCCACACACCTTGCCCGCGGAGGACTGCTTGCTGCAATGAGCATCCTCGGAATACGACAATAATGATGAACGTATGAGGTGTAACAGGTCACTGACCGTCCAATATATAATCGGCACAGTACATTAAACATGCTCAAGGAAGCACCTACAAGCGTAAGGCAATAAGTCAACTAGAATGACGAACAACTATCAAATCAGCAGCAATAAAGATACGTCGTGACGGTCGTGAACTCGTAACAAAACATCACCAAGTCCACCAAAATCAATAGATAACATCTCTCACCCATATCACCGCACCTCCTGCCCCGCCTTCGCCTTTACATCCCTCCAGAACGTCTCCCACCTAGCGCCCTTGTCCGGCTGCGAACTTGGTAAGCCTTCATCAGCCACAGGCGTAGAGGGACCACTCGGACCATACACAGCTTGCTGAGCAGCGGAGATCCGGTCCAGAGCCTTGATAAGCGACGGCGTCATGGGCACCGCACCCGCGGGCGCAGGCGTACCGACAGCGGTAGACTCGCTGCGCTTGCTTCCCGAGCCGGAGCCTGAACTATTCAGCGAAGCCCTCCTGATGAACTCTGGACTCCACCCAGGCTGCCTCCTCTCATTCTCCCTTGCCAACCGCTCCTTCTCGGCGCTGACAGTCACGTCCTCCTCGTAGTCCGAATACTCTGGCGCATCCTTGCCCAGAGCCTTCCCGATGGTTCTTCTCTCCTTCTCTACATCTGTCTCTTCAACAGCTGTCCTCCCCGACCCGGTGCTGGCCGTCTTTTTCGGAACGAAGCCCTTCGGCCGCGGCTGACTCTTCAGATCGAAGTACCCTTGTTCATGCTCGTCTTCGGAATCACTGGAGAGCTCTTCTACGGCAAGCGGTCGGAACTTGATAGCTTCCCTTGACCGCTTCCCAGTACCAATGCTCTTCTTCGAGCTCGCTTTCCGCAGGAACGCAGGTCTACGCTCGTACTCGAACGCACCATCCTGGGATTTGGGGTCCATGAAGCTGATTGACCGAGCTTTGTGCAGCTTCCCGGGAACGGGTCCGGGTGAGTATGGCGGCAATGGAATGTCGCGCTTGGACATTGAGTCCGCAAAGGAGATGTGATCCGGGGCGGTATGGGAGAACAAAGGGTCTTTATCCTCTCCATGCGAGGGGAACCATTTCGACCACGCCGATTGGAGTGGTTGGAAGTAGCCTGCCCGGTCATTTGCGTTCGGAAGGTATTTCGTGTAGTTGGCTAGGTAGCTGTCCCATTTCTAGGATCGTATCACAATCAGAATCAGATATCGGTAACTGGATCAAGGAGACTGCGACGCACCTGATCCGGGTTCTCTCCAAACTGTCTCTTCAAAAGCCAGTCCATCGCAACACCGGTAGTCAAAAATAAACAATACCCAGCACTGAGCCCCTTTTCCTTGCCGACGCCCCAGCCGGCACCGTCGCTGACCCAGAGTCGTTCCCAGACATTCGCCCAAGGAGCAACGCCGGTTAGCAGTGCGATAGACACCACTAGACCGAACGCGCCCGTAGAGGAACAAGCAATGCGGAGGGAAGAATGCTGCACGCGGGGGAAGGGGAGAAGGATTGGGACAGTGATGAGAGGGATGAAGATGCATGGGAGGACGATGCGGGTCAGGAGAGACGGGTGTACAATGACGGAGAAAGAGAGTGCCAGGGTGACCCTGATAGAGAATGGAGGCGCAGTTATTGAGCTGTGATGATTGATGGTTGGACGTCAGAGTACTTACCCGCCTGAGATGCCAGACAGTACCAGAGCAGCGTATTTCCAGCGGCCAGCCAGAAGAGTCATGGCTATAGCAGAGAGCAGCCATACTGCTAGAAACGACTTGTAGCTCAGGACAGCATAGCTTGACACGTTCGGAATAAGGAGAGCGAAGAAGGTTGCGCAGTGGGCTTGACAGGACAAGAGCATGTAAATGAGATATCCCCGCCCTCACAACGGACCTCGTACCTCCAAATGCATATCCGGATGCCAATCCACCAAGTCCGCCTTCCAGAAGCCAGACAAATCGACTCTTCTTGTCCGGGATATACGCAGCGGGCATCTTCACGTCCATAGCATCCGCGCGCGGGGCGAATGTCCGCGTGCGGTCGAGAGTAAGGAAAGCACCAGCATAAGTAAGCAGAAAAGAAATAAATAGAAGTGGTAGTGCGTAAGCGAGGGTATAAGACGTCGTGGGTAGGAGAGATACGAGAGTCGAGGATTCGGTGGAGTTGGCGGTAGACATGATAGCGGTCGTAATAGGCGTGAAATCGTTAGAGGGGTCTGCAGAGGTCGCTAAGGACGAGAGACTCGGTGTAGCAGCGACGTGCTCGCCGTGCGGGGCAGCGGCGGATGGTTGGGTCCAAGCTGGGAGCACCGAGTCGTGCGACCGAAGCTAATTTCCTTATCACCTCATTTCTCCTCTCTCCGCTCTCCGCCACCCAACGACTTCAGAAGTATCGCATAATGGCCAGGAGTCCATGCTCGCTCTTCTGTCCACTCTCGAATACACAGTGCTGGAGATATAAATGGCACGAACGACTTCTCTGAGACGTCGTGGACTGAGTCACCTCTGATCAAGTTCGAATATCAATACGACCTCGCGCTGGGCTGGAAGGTCTATATCGTTGGCAAACACATCTCTTGATACTCTGGAGCCTCTTCATGCTTGCCAAACGCCGGACAGTCTTTCTCTTGCCTTGGGGGGTAGCGCTCAGCCTTGCATGTATCATGGGGTCGTTGCCTGCTTGCAGGTCTCTTACGATCTGTGCACATGTACGCCTTGATGCTTGAACTCTTTATGTAAACCGCTCCATGCTCCCGGAGAATAAGATCAGGATCACATGCACGCCCGCCTGCGGGCTTGAAGTATCGATGCGGAGGTTGCGGTATCGCACGTATTAAGACTCAAAGTGAACAAGCCGCCGACGGTGCGCTGATTTGCGACAAACCTCCTGAAAAGAATGTGCTGCACCTGTTTGATCCAGGCTCAAGCCTTGTTCCGTTTCGTTATAGAATCTTATAAATGCTCAACCACTGCTCAGCAGAGCTTCTGAGCTCGCGTCCCTGCGATATGGAGACGCCCTTGACAAATCTTTTTTGGCGCACTTCCCATTGTCATGTCACTTCCGGAATTCCAGGAGCGTGTGTCTCGTACGCAACTTTCTGCACACCTTGTATACTCTCAAGAACAGTGCATAATTGGTAGCTTCGGTGATGATTTCTATGCAAGCGAGCGCAAAACGCGGAGGTGTATCTTGTAGCAAGCACGGTACGCGACACGAGCCAGCCTGTTCCCACCGGATGTGTTGTGTATCGCTATTTTTGTCAGCACGTAGCTAGACACTGCGGACTAGTCACATTAGTCCATATTCGGAAATGGTCCTTCCGGATCGAGATAGCGCCATGTGGCTCGGGTGGCGTCCAGCCTGCCCGACCCGTTGACCGAGATTTAGAGTCTTTCCTAGCCTAATATCTACATATATCAGCATACCTCGGTCCCGCTGGCTGTGCTCGGAGCCAGCGTTGAC
>ML213518.1:26689-127399 GCA_004369045.1 Heliocybe sulcata | reverse complement strand
CATATATTCGTTGTAGGTCTGGCCTTCAGTCTCCCCTCCCGCTATCGATTATTTTAGGTATTTTACAAAAGCTATTTTAGGCCCGTCACACAACAGGATGCTAACTAGTATATTTGAAGAGTTGCTCGCCGCCTGAGAGCAAGTCTTCGCCTCCATTAATTAGTTGTCGCGGTCTCGGAATCTGAAGGGCAGTTCTTGCTCGGTACTACTTATGATATACAACGATAATCGGGTGACATATCTTGTCCTTCCCGCGCACCGCCTGTGACGCGACCTGTAGCACGTGATGTCACACTGCGCACGCGTCTGAAAAACTGCGGTGACTGCCGAGCCGTCCGATCGACGAATCGCCTCATCTCGGGAGTCAGCCGGTCTCAGACTTGCCGTCCATCGCACTGCCGCCGACCGACACACCCTCCTCAGACAAGGCTGTCTCGGGTCGGCTGCCACGCACAGTGACGGATAAAAGACGACCACGTCCCGCAAGCTATCCCCAGATTCTCGCAACCTACTCACCGCACTTTGCTTTATATTCCCGAGCCTCCCACCCTCTCCATATCTGTCATCATGCTGTCCTACGTCTTTGAGAGCTTCAGCAGCATCGGCGACATCTGCCACGAAGGCGCCTTCCTTGCGTTGCCCATAGGGTTGGTCATGGGTGACACCGCGGGGCTCAAGGCTGACACCGCACCCGTACCCTCCTATCCCGCAACCCTCGGTAGTACGGGTTGAAAACCCTCCACGAAGACCGCGGTATGCAGCAAAACCGTGTGGGCCTTACACCGACGGGTATGTCACAGTAAGTAGGCTTGGGTGTCAGTTATCATAGCATACAAATAGGAATATACATCGTATAATAACCTATCCGTCTATAAGCTCGATGTCCTCTTCTTCCTCAACCACCCGCTTGCACTTTCTCGTAGTAATAGCACTAGTTAAATCATCCATAAGCAAGAGGTCCCTACGTCCCCAAGCACCCAGGCAAAGGATAGCACGGAAGAAAGTAGGAGAGAGACGGTTACGAGTAAAATGAAGCAGTTGTCGTCCTTGCGAGAACACGCGTTCAACAGCGGTGGAGGTGGCAGGTACTGAGAGATAATCGAGAGCCATACGAGACAGCTGCGGATACGCCTGCTGATGATCATTCCACCACTTGATCGGGTCCTTGACATCTTCGACGCTAGTCCCAAGATACTGGTCAAGCTCGTTTGCGGGTGGAACCTCACCCGCAAGTGAGATGTTCGCGAACATTGCGAAGTTGTCTGGAGTGTCCTAAGCAATCAGAGTTGTTAGCATACCCTAGACAGGTAGTAATATCTTGCGACGCTACGCACCACGTCTTGCGCTGTCTTCTCATTGATGTGTTTGGCATAGCTCCCACGTGATTCGTATTTCCTGTAGCCCTTGTAGACGAGGTCCTTGGCAGTTGCAATCCATTCCGGCTCCCAGTCATGCTTACGGAAATACTCGAGCTTGAGGCCGGGATGCAACACTACCCAAGCTTCAGTAAGCCATCAATGATGAACAATGGCGGTTCAACGTACCCATGGCAATTTGATATACATCTGAATCATCGGTACAGCTGTAATAGCAGTTGATCGTAGCCTTGGCAAGCTGCATAGCGGGAGGGATAGCTGGATGATACGAGTGACCATCACGGCGGGTCAACATCTTGTCGATCATGTCCATGGTGGGGATCACATTGGCGATTGATGCCACAGTGTCCTGGGAGAAGAATAACGTCGCCGTCTTGAAGATCTACACGTTGATCAGTAGACAGTAAGACATTGGATTGGTCTCCGTACCTGCAGAACACGAACAAGATCTGCTATGATATCCCAGTCATCTTCTTCCAGCTCATATTGCCAAAGCTTCAGGGACTTGTCGCCAGTGATATCGTCGACCGGCTTGCGGTACGACAATGCAAACTTTACCATATCATACGTTGAGTTCCACCTTGTCACCACATCATGTGGAATCAGCCTGGGAGTAAGGCCATGGTCTTTGCAGGCCCGACACCAGGCCGGGAGAACAATCGTAGATGAATGTATGACCGCAAAAGAAAGCTTCCGAACCTATAAAAGCAGATGGTTAAGAGTACGCAGGAGCAAGTTAGAAGATGTAATAGATACCTTGGTCAAAGTATTGCGAACTGCGCCCGTCTCTTTGAGCACTTCACTTTGCCGTCCCGCATCCAAGACATTCAGCTCATCAACGACACCTTCTTCCTCTATCGCATCCTCGTCTTCAACATCACCCGCAAAGTTATCCTCATCATCCGAGAGTTCCTCAAGTACTGGAAGGTCAGCGTCCTCATCACCGCCAGTAGGCTCGGCAATGGATGAATTGGCCTCTGCTACCGAGTCAGGGTCATTTGCAAGCGCAGTATTGAATGGGCACAAGAGCGACTTTGCTGCAAGATTGATCGTATGATTAAAGCAGCGTACTCGATTGGCTTTGTGGAACGAATTCTTCGCACGGTGGAGAGCATCAGTTTGAGTGTCATTCGACGTGGCATTGTCGCCGTTGAATGAAAGGATCTGTAGCAGTACAATGAGTATTTCCCTTTGCCTGTCAATATTGAGATGTGACACCCACCTTTTCTTCCAGCCCATAGTCGACCAGCATGTTCTGGAATGCTCTTGCTAGGCTTGTACCCGTATGCGACTGAAGTAGTCTATTAGTATGATGTCACCTATACCGCTAAGGACGTACCTCTGGAACTTCGATAATGTCTAATAAAAATGAGAGGAGATTACCCTGATATTCGATGTGAGCTGTCCAAGCCACAAAGGCGCGGTGATTTGGGGATGTCCATGCATCAGTGGCAAAATTTATCGAGCCCGGGTGCTCCTGCAATGAAGGCGCTTCGTCAAACAAGTACGGAGTGTTGTGGTTCACACCTTACCCAAAGGAGTTTCGCAATCCGGTCCTTGCACCACTCGAAGCATGCTTTGATATCACGGGTGATGGTGGACCTCGATGGCAGATGGAGACTGGGCCGTCCAGCGGTCATGAGCTCTTGGAACTCCCGGTCGTCAATGAGATGTAGTGGGCGGTTGCTCTCCGTTAGCCATTTCACAATGTGGGCGCTGGTCAACTCAAATCAGTACAAAAGAGCATAAGGCGTTTGTCATAAACTCACCGTGCTTCAGTGCTCGTATGAGCGCGGTACGAGACTTGGACAGGTCGCTGGCCTTGCCTTGCGAAAGCAGCGAAGATGGAGCCATCCCGGACTTTTGGCATCTTCCCATCAAATGCCGCTTGCACCTGTTCAGCACCAAAGCACTGTATTGCGTGGGACTTGAGGTTCGAAGTTGATGACTTGTCCTTGGAATCCTGGAAGCAGCGAACACCCTTCAACGCGGCCTTGCAACACGGAGTGGCACAGGGAAAGAAATGACATGGGCGATCGTCGACCTGCTGAATTTTGACTTCGGTTATCTTGAAAAATGAGTATACGGGCGATTTCCATGTCTTTTGGAGGCGCTCTAGGACAATGATTAGCTGTATGGACCTCGAATGCGACAATCTAATGCTTACCAAGCTGTTCTGCTGGCGTCTCCTCATCGTCTGAACTGTCCGAACTGACTTGTAAACTCGGTATTTCGGCATCGACAGAGATGGCAGATGTCGTCTGATGGTCATCTGAGTGGGCTCGGCTTTCGAGATCAGCAGCCGCTGGGATATCTGATGACAAAGCACTTGACCGGTTCGACGATGCTGGAGACTTCGAACGTGCAGAGGTGTGGGAACTTATCGAGGTGATGACCGAACGGGCCTTCTTGAGAGGGCGAACGAGGGCCGTCGAGCCAGATGAGACTTTTGCCTTGAGTTTTGACGCCGCTGACGAGAGGTTGCCACGAGAGCTTTTTGAACCAGAGGGAACAGCAGATGCCGCCTCCGCCGCCTCCCTGACCTTTGCAGATGGCTTCCGCTCCCATCGCAGTGCAGACGACATGCTGAACGATGGTATCACCTTTTTTCAAACCCATTTATACTATAGGCTCTCGGACGTCTGTTTCCGCTGTTCCTCACCATCTCTCACCTAGGGCTGGTTAATCTGAACTTACACGGCTGCCATGACATTGGGAAAGGGACCGGAGATTCCTTGAATACTGAGACATCCGCTCTATTCTGCTGGTACCTAGCGAAATGTATAGAGGAGAAAAAAACAGCCAGCATCCGAAACGGGGTGTCACTTGTAGGGAGAGCGCTGACGCAGAACCTACCGCAACAGCCATGTACAATAGGAGCAGGCACCTTGAGATCAACCTGTCAGACTCATGAGCCAAGTAGTAAATTTGAGACGATCATCTCACTTACAACCTAGCCCTGCGGCCAGTGAGCGCGCTCTTGCATCAAATCAGCGAGAGCTGCAAAATCAATGACTTCATGGCTAGATGTTGCTCACAATGCGATGTTGGGGCCGCCGACAGTGTTGGAGAGACGAAGAGGAGCCACGTCACCCATTGATACGTGGAGCAGCGGACTTCAAAGTGGGGAGACCTCAATGAAACCTCTCGCATCCAGCAAAGCTACAGCTAAACCCAGACAAACCTGCTGAACCGGGGGACGGGTCCACGGTCTGGTCCGGGTTCCAATATCCAGACCCCGACCCGTACCCGACGTACCCTCGGGTCAAACACCGGCGGGTTACCCGCCACCCGTGGTCAACCTTAGTTGCCCAACACTGACTTGCCTGAGTGGAACGTCCTCGGACAGGATTTCTGCGATGACGGCGATGAAATCGAGGAGGAGGAGGAGGAGGAGGAGCAGGGGAATATTCAGACGTATGATAGCTGGGTGGGGATCACGTATGAGGAATTCCTTGTTAAGATGGAGACGGCACGGTATGCGTTGGAGGCGAAGTTGGCGTCAGAGAGGTCGGTGTGGGAGCATTTAGTGTGGGAGGATGACGATGTAGAGGAGACTGAACTGGAGGAGGGGGAAGATCAGGACGAAGTGGAGGCCGGAATGGTGGGGGAGGCAGGCGCGGCGGTGGACGTGGCGGATATGAGCATGCTTTCCTACTACTACCACGACAAGTCGTCCTTCTCTCTCAACTTCGATGCTGACGCTTCTCTTATCAGGGATTGCGACTTCGAAACGGAGCTAGATGAGGCCCTGGCGTACGAAGCTGATCTGGAGGACTTCGATGAGGATGGTGAATGGGGGTTCGACGGGCTGTCTATGGCGTAGATGAGGGGGGAAGAGGAGAGGTGGGGGGGTGAACTAGGGAGGGAGACGGGAAAAGGTAAGTATGATTCATCATCTCTCTACCTGTATCTTGCTGCGGCGGCTGGCACATTCGAAAGATTCCTCGTCGTTACCAAACTAATTAATATAGTTCCTTCTCTACATGCAGCCACTCACTTTTTCTAGATATCTGGCGCACAAAACTACATCCTTATTGCAAGAACATCAACAACAATCACTTCCGCCGCAGCTTTAGTGAGTGACCCTTCTTTCCCTGATTGGGATGAGCCTTGTGGGCGTCCGGCCAACGTCCGCATTGCTCTTCCATCTTATGCTTACCACGTGAATCGATGCTGACTACTCTTTTGCAAGGGACCCCGATTGATTCCTCAAGATATGAGTGATCACAGGCCTACATCCGAGTGCGGTGAGTGATGCTTGGATTCCTCTTCTTGGGCGGATGTCTTGCTGCGTCCGGCCAACGTTGGTACTGCTCCCCCTGAGGTTGACGCTCGTTTGAATCGGTCCTGACCACCACTCTTTTGAGGTACCCGGTCGATATATCAAGGCGTTCATTTGAGGCTACATTCGCATGCACGGTGAGTCACTCCCTGTTATAAGTCCTGGGAAACTGGCACGGCATCTGGCCAATGTCTGCTCTACGCTCCCGCATCTATACCTCACTTTCGAACCGATACTGACCACACGTTTGTCGAGGTACATCCACCGATTCATCAAGCTAGGGTCACTCACGAAGAAAGGTACGTTCCCTCTTTTTGCCTTTATACTCCGTATCGCCCTTTCTTTTGCTCGTCGGGCTGGCCAGCTCGCGAGCCCTTTTGTTTGCTTCCTCTGTCATGTCGTCTTCGAACATTGTGTTAACTCGCCTACATACCAGGACTATCACCGATGGAGGCTTAGGCAGGCCACGGCAACTTGAACTCTAGCGAGAAGGATTCTTGGTCGCTGTCCATTCATTAGCGTTCTCGTCGCGAAAGCACGAGGCTTGGCCGTTTCACTAGGTTCGTACTGTGCACTTGTTTAAGCCTTCTATGTTTAGGGGCCTGACATTCTTGCCTCGCGCAGATCGTTTTGACGAGACGATTTGGAGCCGTGCATGAAGCCCTTGAAGCCATACATGGGAGGACGCTCCGTGAGTACAAATCACAGCTTCTACTCGACCATCGATCTGAGTCTCCAATAGTACGGCTCCTGAACTCTCCCAGTGTCCCTCATATAAACGTTTCTTCTTTCTTTGTAACGGAATAATATACTTCTGGAGAGACTGCAGATCTATTGAATCGTTCGCTTGTAACGCTTGCATTCCCTAAGTCACGTGTAAAGTGATGTGACAGACGCTCGTCGCGACTTGGCTAAACCCTCTTTCCTCTAGCGCTACCTGACGCAGGGATGGACTGTGACGCTTCTTGTCGACGACGGTAGTCAGAAGCAAGGCATAGAATGCTTTGCTGCGAGCGACGTCGCAGTCTGAACCGGCGTCAGGGAGAACCGTATGTCCACACGATTGGTTCCCTCTGGATGCGTCGTGGCTGACCCCAGGTCCGTGCGCATTCGTATCCAGACTGCCCGCCTCTCCTCGCAAGGATATAAACCGGCCTCCTACGCCTCTCCTCCCCATCAACATCTCTTCCCTCTTCTCCTACCATCGAGCTAGTCTCCTTCATATTCTCTCTTGTCCATACTCTCTGTCGATCACTACCACCACTTTCACTCTCTTACATCCACCATCATGCCTTCTGTCAAGGAGACCCTCAAGTCCTTCCAGGCCAAAGCCGCCGACATTGACTTCCTCAAGCAGTCCTTCATCACGCGCATCCTCAAGAAGGACCATCCAGCCCGCATCGCCAAGGAACCATCGACCGAGCTCCCCGTCTCACCCACTTCCATCTCCATCTCGCCTTCATCCTCGACCTCTTCCAGGCCGTCCACTCCGCCCTCACCTACTCGACGCCGCATCCCCCTCACGCCCGAGCACATCAAGAAGCTGTTCAAGATGAAGAAGCCCACCCCTTCGTGCCTGGAGTCCACTACTGTCCCTATGTTCAGGGTGAAGCAGGTTCAGGGTATGATTGAGACTATGGCGAAGCAGCTGGTCGAGGCGAGGGCTATGATTGCAGAGAAGGACGGTCAGATTCAGAAGAGGGACGAAGAGCTGATGAAGCAGAGGATACACTTTGTGCAGGAGATGCGCACCATTATTGAGGAGAGGGACGAGGAGATCAAGATGCACAGCGAGCAGCTTGCTCAGGAGAAGATTCAGTACGACGAGGACATGCGGGCTGCCATCGACGAGAAGAACGCCCAGATTACGAAGCGCAACAAACAGCTCGCTGCCGACCGCCTTCAGCTCCAGATCTTGCAGACCATCATCGCCGAGAAGGATGCTGCCATCAAAGACTGCAATGACCGGCTCACCATGCAGAAGAAACAGTACGAGGAGACGATTCGTGCCACCGTTGAGGAGAAGGACGCCCAGATCCAGAAGCTCAACGACCAGCTCGCTGACGCCCACACCGACATCGACAAGTTACAGGCGGTCATCGCCGAGAAGGACACCAAGCTCAGGGACTTGGATGCCTTCGCTGACGAGCTCGACGCTGCCAACAATGACAAACAGACCATTATCGACCGCCTCGAACTCGACCTCGAGGACCAGAACACCATCATCGTCACCCAGGAGTCGCACATCCGGGACCAGGATGCCCACATCGCGACCCTCACACGCGCTCTAGAGCTTAACAAGATGCATTCTGAGGTGGAGCTGTTCTGCAACTAAAGTATTTGGTGAGTGTCTGTGGTTGCTTGTGATCGTTTGCGACGTCGCTGACTTTCGTCGAATAGCATGCCTGCCTTTGCCACCCAACGACTTCATGATACCATGACCTGCACTATATCCGACCACATCGCCGCCATGTGTCCTCAATACCTTCAAGACTCCCATTTTCATTGTATCCACTAGTGTTTCTCTCAAGATTCATTCTACGTCTCTTCGTGTGTATCAGATTTTTTCTCTATCTTATGTACTGTATATAGAAGGGTCGCGTGGCTAACCAGCGCCCGTGTTCGGATATTTGTATCCATCTCACAGTGTACTTATAAATTTAATACATCCCAAGTGTATCCGTCTCAGAGTGTAAAATCATGTTACAAGCACAATCATGATATGTGTACGAGCGAGACAAGATGGTCACCTTGTGATAGTGCCCCACGTCGAATCTTGTTATTTATTGTTTGCTGCTATGCCCATGACGTTAAGACTGTTCACCTTTCTGTTCATCGTCCTGTCCAGGTGAGCAGCTGTGCGTTCCTGCTCTCAAGTCCCTACAATGGTGAACATAATCAATGCCGAGAACCATGCAAGGATCTGTGTGTACATACGCCCCCTGGCAGTGTTTGTTGCAGTACTGTGCACGTCCGCAGAAACAAAGGCGCAGCACCTTGTCCGTCGGCTCCTGGTGCAGGACGCAGCGATAGTAATGGCACCCCGGCGCTCTGAGTGCCTTCTTCTCCGCCATTAGTCCAAACATCTCGCCGAGGCGGCGCCACTCAACGTGCACTCGGCCGATGACGATGTAAGATTCGGGATTCTTCATCTCGACGTGGGTGAGCGTCTTGAGCCACACGGGTGCAAGCGCGCGCCGGACGAGGGCATGATTGGCAGGTGAAATGTAGTGCATGAGGTGGGTGGCGAGGAAGAGGGGATGCTTCATTGCAGCGGGGTCTGGGTGGTATGTTTTATTAGGTTGGCGATATGTGTGAGGGGGGAGACAGACCTGTGGTGTATGTGCCTGTGACGGCTGCACGTGCCATCAAGCTTGCCCCGTGGTGCTCTTTGAGTATCCCACAGAGGACGTCCTCCGGGCACTTCGAGCCGCGCAGGATGGTGCTGCGACATCGCTCAGTCAGCCGTGGAGTGGGAAAGGCAAGGAACGCACTCCATCAGCTCGTCCGCCGCATAGACGCAGAGCCAGCGCGCCTGCGACTCAGTAAACCACTCCCCGACCTTCAGCTGCCGCCATATCGCCTTGACAAGCGCAATGGCGAGGGAGTCGGGCAGCTGGAGGGCGTCGGTGTGCAGGCTGCCGTCTGAGTTGTAAAGTGCACAGAGGTCCTGGAGTAAGCACAGGAGATGCTCATTGACAAGTCGGTCGTTGGCGAACAGAGCCTGTGCGCGATCTAGGAGTTGGTCTTGTCCCATGCATTGAATGCAGTCGCCGTAATCCTGATTGTAGCTGGTGTCACTCTCAAGGTAGACATCTCTCAGTACTGTGCGGCAGTACCCCAGGTTCTCCCAGTCGCATTTGTTGGAGACGTAGAAATAGCAGTGGAAGGCTAGATTTTTAATCACCGGGGTCAAGTGCACGAGCTCCCTGCGTGCGTTAATAACCGTTAGATGAGCCACGAGGAAGTGAACACACTTGTATGCCACATGCACTGGTTCCTCGACTTTCAAGTCGGCGACGGCGAAGGAATGAGACTCAGGAACATCTGCAACTCACAGCCACAGCAGCTCGACGAGATAGTCGGATATCAATGAACAGATCGATTTGTGTTGGCTTAGAGTGCATGACGCGGAATGAGAAAGCACATTGATTGCGGCCCATGCATTGGCGAGGACTGTTGCAGCTGCCTTGTACATTTGGGATACCCCCGTCACTGGCTTCTTTTTTCTTCTGGGTTCAGATATCCGAATAACCTTGGTACAAAGTGCGCATGCGCGCATGGCAGAGGACTACAATGCCCATTAGCTCATCAGCAACTCGGAGCTTGCGCACACTAGCACCGCTTCCAGTGGTGCACGTACGCACGAACTGTGCTGCATAATCCGACCCCTCCTGAGCATTTATATCTGCTTTCGGTTGCTGCACAAGCCTAGCTGCAGCAGAGACCATGCCACCCTCGCGCAGCAGCGCCCAGCGCCGACGCGAGCGATCATCAATGCATAGTGCCAGTTCGCCCGCAATGGCGTCTGTCAGGGACTTGTCTGAAGATTGCTCTAATGTCCTGATGTAGGCTTCGGGATCGTCTTGCAAAGCACGTGGAATTATTATTCTGGATGAAGGTGACATAGCAGTCAAGGATAACATTGTCGATAAACCGTCACGCACTTATCTTAGGTATCAGCACGTGACCGTGATGTGACCCAATGTATTCACGGAACGCCATCTTGGGATACTGCTCTCCGGCGAATCGTCAAGTATTGGGGACTCTAATCGTTATAAGCGTATATTTGCTATGGAGCCTGAAGAAAATCATGCTATTCCGGTCAAGAATGCTTCTGTCCTTTTCGACGAGTACTTTCTCTCCAGTCGCGTGCTATACGTGTGCCACGTGGCTGCAGTCCCGGAAAGTGTCCCGATCATGCGGCGCAACTGATCGGGACTGCATGCAGCAACATCACGTGCCATATCTTACCACGTTCAGTCACAACCGCGACAGCAGTGTAAGGCAAATTGGCAAAGGACGAGTATTGCATGCTCCTCCGATTTATTTCAGGATAGCAAAAGTTGCTCCTCGCCAGCTTCCATTACAATTCAAAAATGCAAATATTCAGACACTCGTTCTCATCCGTGCATATATACGTGCAATATACAGCATTGTTGCAAAATATACGAGCCCGGATCAGGGACGCTTGCGTTCCTTCCTATGCGTACAAGTGTCGCGATGGCCACCTTCCCTCCAGTCCCTGTGAAAGACAGCGTAAGCCTAGACAGGTTCCATCAAACGTTCAAGACGTACGAAGCCTGGCATTCCGCATTGCAGTACCGAGCATCCCCACACGCACAGATATACATCCATTTATCCGTCGGCTCCTGATACAAAGGACATCTGTGCCAGCAACACCCAAGTAGTCGGGCTGCCTGGCAATCCTCCATGGGAATATTGAACTTGGATCCCAGGCGCCGCCATTCGTCGCGAATACCCCGGACCAGGCCACATACAATGGGATTCTTCGTTTCCAGATGGTTGAGCATTTTGGGCCAGGGGAATTGGAAGGCGTCGCAGATGAGCAAGTGGACTCCCCGCCAATCATGCGGGATGTAGCGGATCACATTGTCGACCATGAATACAGGCTGCTTTATTATCGTCTCTGTGAATGCACGTTATGGATATGGCATGCAACGAGAATTCACGGACTCGCCATCGCGATAAGTGTAAGCAATGGCCATTCTCCCCATCAGGAAGGTACCCTGCTCATTCAGTAGAATCTTGCGTAGTATGACTTCTGGGTGACACGACTTGTCCAGAACAATGCTACAGCCAAAGTGGTCAGCGTCACTTCAAGCAACTATGACTGGATACTGCATCAGCAGCACCTGATCAATTGATCTACGTAATAGGCACATTGCCAGGTCTCGGGCGAGGAGACAGTGTTTTGTTGCAATTGTCTCCACATGGCCTTTATCAGAGCTATTGCCAGATCATCCGGTACTTGAATGGTAGCTTTGTCGAGACAGCCGTCATCTCCGTAGAGGCCGCAAAGGCCATCCAGAAACAGATTGAGACCTGTGTTGACGAGCCTGTCGTCGGCGAGCAGGTCACAGACACAATCCAAGAATCCGTCTTGTCCCATGCATTCAATGTACTGACGAGGGGTCCAGACAGCATTGAAGATGCTGCAATAGATGAAATCGAGATGAACGCGGACGTAAAGTATTTTGCGTCGTCTTTCCCCCTCGGGTGTATAGAGATGGCAGTGAAAGGCCAAATCATAAATACACGGGACCGATCGAGCGAGATCTCTGCTATAGCTGTCACAGGGCTGCTCACAATCAAGAAGGAGAACATACCTGAACATCAGCTCTCCCCAAAGCTCGGGCGTCATATCATCTTGGGCATTTCGGGACCTCAGAGTGAGCAAGATAATGAAGTAATTGCACGTCACCGAACATACCGACTCCCGTGGCTGAGGCAGGCACCCGTCTGAGGGAGTGAGCACCTGAAGGGCAGTCCATATGTTCTCAAGTACTTTGACAGATGCCTTATATACATGGCTGGCTGATACCCATGGCTCGAATCTCTCCTCTTTCTCATGCTTGCCGAGGATGGTGTAGCACAGCACACACGTGTGGAGACTGATAACCTGTGCAACGAAGCCAGTAATGCCTCCAGCGGCACGAGACCCATCTGAATGGGACTTACGAAGTACAAAATGTCCTGTGAGTCCAGATTTTTTCCAAGAGGCTTTATCAGCCTAGCCGCAGCCCAAATTATGCCGCCATCCCGTAGTAGTGCCCAGCGCTGGTGATCATCCCAGCAGAGCCGTAGCTCTTCCCGGATTGCGTGGCACGCCACCGGGTCTGTGGAATTCTCCAGTGATTGCACATAGGCCTGTGGATCTTCCAGCAGGGCAGTCGGAATAGGTCCGGGAGGTGTGAATGTCGTATCTACTAGTACGTTGTCTGCCACGATGCTGACGAGGGCTGCTATCGATTGTCGTACATCCATACTAGATAGAGAGCAGCTTGATGCCAATGAAATCGTCAGGCGGGAGGCAAAGCCTTAGCGCTTTAGCACTCGCCTTCATTAACATTATTGGGAACACGCGTTTTGGGGGCCTAGATATTTCTGCGAAGCACTGCAAAGCGCTGCGAACACTTGCGAAATGGCTCCCTCAGACCTGTAGGCATTGCATGAGCGTAACTACCACTACTCCCAGTCATTGGACCTCTATTACTGATGCATGAATGTAAGATACAGTCCTGCATAGTATTTATGGCTTAATGCCCGGACCAGAGACGTCGATACTAGTGTAGCACTCATTAACCGACACCTATGCATTCACTTATCACGCAACCACCTTAGTTTCATGTAAGCCTCGCTGCGCCGCTACTGCAAGCGCGGTATAGGGTACTCCGAGAACCAAGATAGTCGTTTTTGGGGATGGTCACCAGGAGCAACCTGATAGTATCGGACGGTATCCTAAGCGGAGAAAACCGTCTCAAGACTTTCATTGCATGATAAGAACTCACCATCGTCGGAGATAATGACCGCCTGACGAGTGCACGCTGTGTTCGATAGTCCTTTTGCGGGACGGTCACTTCGGGCACATTCGACGGACTGCCGAAGTCGTATCGCATGCTATTCTAAGCTCAGAAAACTATTAGAACACTTTCATCGCAAGATAAAGACTCACTCTCGCCCAAAACATTGACCGTCCGACGAGTCTACGCTGCGTTCGAGAGTCCGTTTGAGGGACCGTCACTTCGGGCACATAGATGGACTGCCGAAGTCGTATCGCATGCTATTCTAAGCTCAGAAAACTCCTTAAAATCTCTCATAACAAGGTTAAGACTCACTCTCGCTCAAATACTTCAGCGTCCGACAAGTCTATGCTGCGCTGGACATGGCAAAGCGTGCCAGAGGATGCGAACAGTATTTGCTGCTGTTGGTCTGTGGCTGAAGCACTGAAGCGCTGATTACCGGTGCATAGCAGGTCTGTCATACCAACTTCGAGCCACGGTGAACGTTCGAACAGCCTGAGCTAGGTAAGCTCGAGTACTGTCGAAGCACTTCCATGAAACAAGTCCCGAGTTCCGACAAGCTTGTGGGCAAGATAACATACTCAGACATCTCCCTGAGCATCGTTCGACCTCTCAAATGCCATCTGTAGGTGGTTCGCATACGTTCGAAGTCGCTCACAGGTGTTTCGCAGGTGTTTCGCAGGCGTTTCGCAACTGCTTCGCAAGGCAAGTGATCGAGTCCGATCGACTCATCGGGCGTAGCGATCACATCCGCACCTCGGATCTCGTGAGTGCCAGTCGTATCCATGGTCTCCCCTGCATTTCATTGACAATTGCTCAAAGGAAGAGGTGGCTCACTGTCCCCTTCCTTGTCATAGATAGATTACTGCATGTACAAGGTCGCATACATGAATCCAACCTTGCCAGCCTCCTTTGCACCCGGCAATTTGACCGATTATGAGATTGCCCAGTGGCAACTGTTCAACCGAGACATCCGGGCATCGCGCGCATCCGCCGGTGTAATGTTTCGTGTCTTTTCGCTCTTCTGACTGCTGCACAACGACAGACGAAGCATATCGCATCTACTGATGGACAATACGGGCCGCCTGTCGTTCTCGGTATGCAATAAACATCTCTCTACTGGCATATACTGATAGATTGTCAGGGAATCCTTGCCTCGATAGGACGCCTCTTGTCACGCACGGACGGCGACCCACCAGACTCTCAAGTTCCCGCCAGGCTGAGAAGACGCCAAGTTCCATACCGCACGGATGAGGACCCGCCAGAGCGTCAGGTTCCCGCAACACTGAGAAGAGACGGGATTCGACAACTTCCATCCTGGTTACTTCCCGTTTACGGTTATTCAGGTAATGTCGCTAGATGCACATCATATTTGTGCTCTTTTACAGCTCATGGCTGATGAATGATCAATGATACCACAGGAGATATCATGGCATTGTTTGATACAAGAGCCGAGGACGAATTCGATCTGCACGGTCATTCAAGCATTCCACTGTATCGAGGTCAGCCGGTCAGGGTTAGGGTGCCGCCCTCAGCTCCACCGTACTCCCCGAACCAGCGCTCCTCCGGTAGCCGTAGCAATCAGCACTCCTCTCACGGCCGCGACAACTGTGACAAGCAGGAAGGCACTGCTCAAGTGCTGCCTTTGGGTCACCCATCTTCTCATACCGGCTCTAAGCACGTACATTATGCTTCAGGCATTGATCAGTCACAGAAGGATTCAAGCCTGGCGACCACTAGCTCTAAGCGCGTACGTAGCTCAAAGGGCATTCACTCTGGCTCTCGGGAGGATCGTGAGATGCACGATAGCTCCAGTGACTCCAGCGAATCTGTTCACTCTGGTGTTGCCAACAAACGCAGAGCACTAGATGGCGACCTTGCGACACCAGCTCAGCCGGACTGGGACTACTGGCCAGATGGTGATTTTGAGCAAGACTTCGACTGGCATACAGTAGCACGCTTCGATGATCTCATGGTACACTGGGCGTACCGCGGCAACATGAAACCTGATCGTAAGAACGCTCAGTCTGTCGACGCGGATGACTGGCACAATGGGCGTGTCTATCAGCGTCGTTGCCTCGGTCATATACGTTGCACAAATGGCGACTGTCCTATGATCGTACGGCCTGTCACTGGTGGCACGGATGCGATCTACAAGCAGACACTTTCCAAGTGCCATTGTGGAGCTCCTCTTGAGTACGTGGCTTGTTCGATCATCTCTGTCCTCTACAAATGGCGTGGTGGTATTCATTACGTGAATGGTGGATTCCACAATCATCCACGTCTCACACACATCCTACACCTCAGTGGCAAAGAACAGCAGAAGTTCGAGGCCATCGTCTCTGAACACCCTGCCGTAGGCCCCCTGAAGCTCCTCACTGGGCTACCTGGTGTTGATGGCCCCCGCGATTCGGTCGCGGACATCTCTGACATCTTAGTTAACCTGGACCGGATCCGGTATGAACGGAAGAAGGTCAAAGGCAAGACGCAGATGTTCCAATCCCCCGATGGATTTCTGCATGAGTTCACAGCTTTCCAAAAGGCCTATCCAGGCTTTGTCATCTGGAACACCATCGGGGACCCCACAGTGATTGTTCTTCAGTCGGACTATATGCGGTCACTCCTGGTCAAGAATTTCATTGCAGCTGATCCCGATAATGGCTTGCTAAGCGATGCTGCACACAAATTCTGGCGCATGAGGGAGTATATTCTCATTGGCACTACAACCTTTGCTACCGACATGCAGTGCTGGGTTCCAGTCTTATTCACGTTCGCCAATGGCCAGACTACTACCCACTACCAATATCACTTCCTTGCATTGTTTAACAGCATTGCAAAAGAGTGCTTCGACCGGCACATCACTATAACAGACGAGATGCTTGCACAGGTGTGTCATCTCATAGGCTCGTCATATGTATCTAACAATCTTATCAATGACAGGTCATGGACTATGGGGAGGCGCAACGCATTGGTTTCATTGAGGGTTTTGTGGAGTTCTGGATGAAGCAGCCTGAAGATCATCGTACTGAGGATGAATTACGGGCCAAAGCCAAGCAACTTCTCAAGGGATGCCATGAGCATTTCCGTGCTTCAGTGACCCGCATCAAGCACAATGGAAACCTCATTCCTTATGGGTCTGTTGAGGCCTTTGAAGGCTATATTCAACGGTTGCTGGATGCTCATGACTTAGATGAGTCTGAGCGATGGGCTTCAACTATTGTCCGAGAATTCCCTGCAACCAAGGAGTGGATCCAGTGGTGGCTTCGTCCATCACATGCTCTATTGCTTCTTCCTTCACATCGGGTCATGACTAAGGAGCTTTGGGACTCAATGCCAGACACCACAAATGCCGAGGAAGCCATGCACAACACCCTTTATCAGGCTGTCGGACATGATCATGAGCTTATGCCAGGTCTCCGCAGTCTCTACAAGTTTACTCAGCTATTTGCAAGAAGACAGAGTGCCTATATAGGTATTGTAATCATTAAATAAGGGGCTAGATTGGTATGGCTGACCCCCTATGAACTAGGTGGTGCTCTGATACGCTATGGAAAGGCTCAGCCATGGAAGGTGAAACCAAGTGACATCTCTCAGGATCACGCAGCCATGAGCCCAAGCAAGCCGCTACATCGGAATGGAAATGATGGCCGACCTCTTGACACAACTGAACAGCTTCTCGGCCAGCAGAGCAGGCGCAGCCGGAAAACCCAGAGGCACTCTCTGTCACCACGCAAGTCACAGCACCGCTCAGCCTCACCTCGCAAGATGCAAGGTGTTGAATCTTCTACCAAAGCAGAACTACTCCCACACAAACCATCAACATTGCCATATGTGAGCTACAAGTGGTCGGCAAATTCTTGCTGGCTTGATACGTCTTTGCAAGTTCTCTACAATGCTGTCATGCATGATCTAGATGATCTTGAACATCGCTGTGTCAGAGTGGATGATGCCTCTCCACTGCGAGCACTGTTTGATGTTATTTTCCTCCGTCATCTGGCCATGGATGATCCTGATCTGGGTACTCAGCACACAGTGAAGCTCCTGGTTGATCAGAGGGAAAACTACCGCAGCTATCTACAGCAGAGATCTTGGATTGATGCAATGGACTCGCATGAACCTTTATGGGTACGTATCATATACTTTCTTAGGCATATCATTGGTTGACTCAGAATGTGCAGGATTGGCTTTCTAGAACAATCTGCACTTCTCAAGGTGCGACTGAGGCACATGCCCGGTCATACTTCACTTCCTATATGGTCACAATACGTCACTGCTGCCCATCAGTTGCAACTGCAGATGCAATTCCCAAGAAGGTCAAGGACACAGATATCCAGCACTTTGACTTCACTCCAGCTGTTGAAGTCAAATTCTATCACCAGCACCCCTCGCAATTTCACCAATGGTATGGTGGACGCTTGCAGCAGTGGATGACTGAATGCATGAAGCCAGTGGGCCAGCAGTTTCCACCGGTTAATTGCTGGTGGACCATTGATGGTGAGCCGAAATGCACAGGACAGAGTCACAGTTCTCGCCTATGGCTCTCTATGCCCATTATTCTCACACTTGAGATGCTGGATACAGATGAGCATCCATGGGACTGTCCGAAGACTCTCCGCCCACTAGGTGCTCATGCAGCAAAGGATGGCGTGATCTATGACCTGGTTGGCCGGGTATTCTTCAGTCCCACTTCCCATCACTTCACAGCATGCTTCTACACCCCTGCAAAACAAATCTATAGCTATGATGGAATGAAGCATGGTGGACTTGCTCAGCCTGAGAGAGGGAAGGTTGATGACTTCCTTGTGGGGCCAGATGTTCAGTGTCCAAAGGGCTACAGAACTTGGTCTCTAGTGTACCGCCTACGTGGTGGGCGAACTGCACAAGGGCTATTTTTCAGCACCAGAAGGATGTGTTCCAAAGGACCTATGGTTTGACCTTCTCTGGGACAACACTCGAAGAGGTCCCATCTGTATCTCCAGAGTTGACTAGGGCTAATTTTACAAGAATGCCCAATGAGGATCGCTTCTGGCTGAAGAATCCAAACAATGACAGGACTGTTGACTACGTGCGACCTGGATTCAAGCCTTCAGCAAGTTCTGGAGCTGCTCAGCTGACTGTGAATGTTGATGAGCCTGATCTCTTAGATCCATCTGTGGCTCAAGAGGCCCAAGGAACACCCAGCTCATTATTGGCTGTGGTTGACTGTATTGCATGTGATATGGATAGTCCTTATAGGCATCAAGAGACTGGTGATATGGTGGAATGCAGTGACTGTCGGCGCTGGATGCATGTCAACTGCCTTGCATCAGACTTTTGTGATGCACTGGATGAGGACTATGCCTCAGCAGACAGACCCTGGTTCTGTCCAGACTGTATGTCAGTGCCTACATGGAGAGAATCCTTGTGAGTGATTTGCCCTACATGGTTATGGCTTGATATCTGACATTCCTGGCAGCATTGGAGAGACTATCATGTGGCCGTATCGTGGATCTCAACAGCAACGCAAGTATTATGCTGCCATAATTGTCAAGCAGCTCAAGGACTCTGTGTTGCTTCAATGGAGCAAATGCAATGTGTTCCCACAGGCAGATGGCATGCCAGATTCTGCTCAATTCCAGGTGCCTCAGTCCAAGATAGTGAACCTGATCACAGGCATCCAAGTCCCAAGGAAACCAAAAGAGGTATGAACCATATCAAGTCATATTGAACAAAAATATACTGAACATTTGGCATAGATTGGTGCTATACAATGGCCAACAAGGCTATGTGAAGATGCAGCTGCATTACATGAGTACACTAACCGGCAACTGGAAGAAGCCATGAAAGATGCTTACTCCTCCATTATTGATATCCTGCTCTCCAAACGAGAGCACCCAGTCATGGGTGTTGTCACAAGGTGGATGATGAAGCAAGTGGGAGGGAACAAGCAAATGCATGCCTCAGAGCTGTCTCTCACAGAAGATGAGACCATCCAGAAGAGGATACAGGTGCCAGTTCTCCTGGGTGATGTCAGCCTCATCGATTCTCTGCTTCAGAATGCAAAAAGGGAGCTGGAAGAGCACTCTTTTGCACATCCAACCCTCTCTATAGATATTGCCCTACATGGTGCTGGCATGACTCTGTTCAAGATGGTCATACTGCGAACGTACCTTGGCCTACTGCCAGCATATGACCTGCAGCTGTTCAAGCTTGTACAGGAAGGACGGGTGGTGCGAGTCCCAACCATCTATGAACAAGCACTTGCAGCCTCGGCAGGTCTGGAGAGCACTCGGCGCCTTGGTTGCCGGCACCTTACACCCCAGCAAGGTCAGAAACTGGAGCTCATACATACTCCATTGGACCAGAAGCAGCCATTAGTACGGATCCTGGGACCCGAACCTTGCTGGGTGGATACAGATGACCCGGGACTCACCGGGGGCAGGGTGTATGTGGATCGTGAGGCCAGTGTGTTCAAAGCCGGAAAGATGGGTGTCAATGGCGGGCAAAATGCTGCTAGAGCGGAGGACCCTTCAGTTGCGAACCAGGACCGAGTGCCACAGAAGGATCGCATGAAGAATGCAGGGGTGCGTAGAAGTCAACGGCTTGCGAAACACTAGAGCTCATAGTGAGCGGGCACTGTGTCGAGTCCGTAATCTATCCTTGACTTGTTCACGATGTCTATACATATCATAGAATGTGTATTTACAGATTTTGTCAATAATACTAGTGTCGCTGGTCACCAGATACACATCCAGAAGCTTCTACCGCATTGTACTCTCAAGAAATACCGCGTCGCAGGTGTTTCGCAGATTGCACAGCCACGTTTCGCAATGCTTCGCAGAAATCTTGTGACCCCGCGTTTTGTCCACGCGATGGCCCGGAGATGTGCGAATCACGCCAAGTCCCCTTTCCACGCTTCCGCGCACTGCAGCGCAGGGCTGCTAGAGACATGATGAAGAGAAAAGAATGATTTGCAGTAAGCAAGGCATGAGTGGCTGCCCTTCTAGCAAATGTTCTCGTGCAGTGTTAACCCGAGCCGGTGAGAGGCTGTAGGATATAACTTCACATAAGCCGCAAGCGAGGACTAGGCACATCTAATTAATCTCATCCGAGTGTGTATCAGATTTTTTCTCTATCTTAAGCACTGTATATAGAAGCGTCGAGTGCCAGTCCAGATGGCATTGTAAACTCTGCGATGAATGAATTCGCGATGCCTCAGGCCTCCGGAACGAAGAGCTATTATCCAGACGATTCTACTCAAGACAGACTTGAATCACGTCAATAACAGACACTATATGTCATGATTGCCGCTCATCTGAAAGATGTCAGTTCCTTTGAGGCAGACGGACGGGTGTCATGACTGCACCGTGCACTAAGCGCCTCGTTTGCTTGTGCTACATCGAGGAACTGGTCCAATATTACTGAGAGTCCGAAGAATACTCGATGGATACAACCACAAAGATATCTTAGTCCGGGCGACCTGAGTTGTCCCCCAATCCATATATATATATCTTTGCCCATCTTCCAGTAAATACAAATAATGTTGGAGGCAGATCGAGTCAATAAAACGAATTCAAAATCCTTCAAGATACGTACGGCGCTCTCCGACGAGGGCAAATGTCACGATGGCCGCCTTCCCTCCAGTCACTGCAAGAATCGACGTGAGAATCGAGCAATATCGTGAGTACTGGTCATGGTATGAACATAGGACCTACGCGGTTTGGCAGTCCTTATTGCAATATTGGACAAGGTCGCACTGGCAGTGCCGCATTCTGCGCTCTGTCCGTTCGCCGTACAGTGGACACCTGTACCATGAGCAACCCCATTTACTATCGTCGTGCCTGAAACCACATTGTTGCCCGAGTCGCAACCATGCGGCGCAGACGATGTCTGCCGCGTTTGGTTTCTCGGGTACGTGAGTCGCTCTGGTCTGCAAGTGAGCCAGCGTCTTGAACCAGACCGGCTGTAGCTCCCGACGCAGGAGCGAAGCGAGCGCGGATGGCTCGGAAACGTCCGGACAGTCGTCGAGCCACACGTCGTCGGTGAGAGCATCCTGTAAGAAGAAACTCGAGCCTAACATGACGTCCATATCTTGGGCAAGTATTCATCAGCTCGCGAGAAGAAGGACACGCTGAGGTTACGACGCACATTGACTATGTGCAGCAACCACCGCCGTTCTCGCCATGAGGCTGGCCCCGTGATGTTCGGTGAGTATTTTCGACAGAATTGCCCTGTTATGAAGGCCAGACTTCTGCAGAAGCACCCTGGCGATGCGATGACTGCTGTTAGAAACCGAGGGGATTAGTTCAGTACACTTACTTTATAACTTTGTTCATACGAGAACCGTATTCCCAGGTATCATGGAAGTCGTATTCCCAGGAGCCGGCAAGGGTAGAGGTACGTTCCCCGGCTTTCAGCTGTCTCCACAAGGCGACAGTCATCGATATAGCCAGTCTTTCGGGTAAGTCACGTTCGCCTTCTTCGAGCCCCTGGATGCCACTACGGATGCAGCTTAAAGTGGACAGGAGATCATTGTGGATACACCCCTCTTGAAGAAGGAGCTTGCATATTTCATCCAGAAACAGCATTGGCGCGTCTCCACCATATACACTCTGATCGTTGTTCAAGTTATTCTCGTGGAATATTTCCTTGAGATCCGAACAGTAACCTAGCAAGTCTTCACTATTGCCTTGAAGATACAAGAAGCAATACCACACCACTTCGAATGTCTTGGGGACGCGAAGTACGAGACGCCTCGACAAAGAACTATCAGCACTCAGTCCGACACAATATAGCAGAGGACACACTCAAAACAGGCTGCATTATAATCCTCTCCCCTAGCCTTTATGGGACCGTACTCTTCCTCCCATCTAAGATGCCACAAACTCGCAAGATATTGATACACTTGAGAGATCAAGGAGCCCTGTGAATGGACGGAGATGTCATGAGCCAATTTGTGCATTATTCCGATCATGATCCGCGCAGACTCCAGAACGTCGCCAGCAATTTCGAAAGCTTCATCGATTGCTCTCCTCCGCCGCGATTGGTCTGACGTCCGAAACCGACGCACTAAGGCATTGCATGTCGTACAGTTAGGAATAGCCTCGTACTTAGCAACCAAAGGTGAGCAATGGATTAAGCATGCTGACTCCCGTGGACGCACAAATGCATTCCAACGTTCCTGCGCAGTGTTGCCATCGTCTTCCACTAGACGGCACGCCAATCTCGATGCGACAAAAATGAGGCCACCATTGAACAGGAGCTGTTCATATTGATGGTCCCACCGGAATAGCTCCAGTTCCCGCTTTACAGCTTCGATCGGTCTTTCATCCTCTTCCAGCCGTTGAACATACGCAGCAGGATCCTGCTCTATGGTGTACGGGATTCGTGAAGGGGAGCTGCCCATGCCGAACCTGGGTCTTGGTGGGAGAGGAAGCGGAACTCCAACCATCACTGACCCACGCCCATCACGAAAAGAACACCACGACACGTGACAACTGATGCAGACTATTTCCGCATCTGCGTGCGGAAGTTGGACGCTTAGAGGGAGAGCACATCAGCGAAAACAGGTATAGGATTGCTTTCAAATGATGACAAGGAGAACTTGCTGACGTTCCTTGGTTTCACCTCTAAGAGGCTATGCTACAATCGTAGGTAAACAGAGCACCATCACGGGCCGCCGAGCAGCCTGAATTGCGATACCGTCTTCCCTAGCTTGACACACAAGTGAGTAACTTCAAAGCTTCCCACATGCGGGGAAGCCAACTGCGACGCATACGTCGCAATAAGGTCTGGCACGAGAGTCGATGGCAGGGCCGGGATGGTCGGAAAGGGAGAAGTAACGGTTGTCGTGGATGTTGAAGCGCGAGACGAGGGCTGCGGTGGCGGCGAGGCTCTGGCTTCCGATGCTGGATTTTGCTGGACCACATGGTCCTGAGAGCTTTCAGCAGGCGTGGTAGTAGAAGCGGCAGTAGAAAGCAAAGCCCAGGCAAAAGATGCATGAAATCGCGGCTCAGAGTAGAAAGATTTCTGCCGGAGAGCTTGAAGGTGGGGCGTCAAAGACGTTGAGAGGGCGGAAAACTATGAGGGTAATATGGTTACGCTCGACTATCCGGTTAACAAGAGGGCGTGACGCACCTCAGTATGTCCAGCCCCGATTTCCAGAGTCAAGAACGTACGCGTGCGTTCATCGTTTGTGAGGTTTGAGAACGTCGCAAACGAAGCTGTAAACCTAGACGAACGGAAGTTAGCTACTACAATGATCGCAGAAGGAGATACGAAACACATAGAAGCGCGGAGTGGGACGTACGGAGAATGAGATGCTGCAATCGATTTAACCGCCCGCTTCAGCTCGTCCAGCTGATGAGCACGCAGAAAGATGGGTCTGGAAAGCGACACATGCAGTTCATGAGGCAGCTCGGAGTTGAACGCCGATTCTCCTGCTCCAGTATCCTTCCCCCTTGACTCGCTGCGCTTCAGCGGGTGTAATTTACCAGAATCTAGAGACGACGAGCTCATGGGCTGCAAAATCGGCACACTCTTCTTCGCATCTCGATACACCTTTCCAACGAGCTTCGAGAGTTTGCTCCTAGGCTCGAGAGTGACAGGGACATAAACATAAGCAGCATATTGCCCTTCAATATACGGCGTTGTTCTAACCCGGCCTTGGTGTAAAGCTGGGTTATCCACCGGCACAGACGGTGCAAGCGAGCCTGAAAGTGCGGGAAGCTTCCTAGTCGCCGTCGTCAACAAGAGCGTAAAAAACAGCGCATCACTCCCTGCCTTTTCTTTGTCGACACTGGCCTTAGTAGACTGTCACCATCGCCATCGTCACTATCGGAAGCATAGTCGACAAGAGGCCGTTTCATGAAAGACAGACCCTAACCTTATCCGCGCGCTTCCTTTAGCAAGGCATCGGAACGAGCCGAAACTTCGGCGCTTCTCTGTCCTCGCCCACTACCTGCATTTCAGCCATGACCGTCCCCTTCATCAACAACCTCTCTCCAACCCACGACCCGACCCCTCCCCACACGCACGCGCACGCACCCGGCGCCCCGTCCCACTCGCACGACCACGGACTGGGAGAGCACGGGCACACCCACGAACACCTCGACAACGCCGGTTCGTCTGTACCCATTCCAGCCGTTATTGCGATCAAGAACTAGTGACTAGGCAAGTATTCCGAGCGGGACCTGCCAGAGTACTCCTCCCGAAACTTTCAGGAGCGGGGTTTCACGATTGGTATCGGCGGGTAAGTATTGATCTGATCTTCACGTCGAGACTATATTCTAATATCTCGACTAGACCGGTAGGATCGGGAAAGACGGCGTTGACACTTGCCCTCTGCCAGGTCCTGCGAACCGACTACAACATCGGTACGTGCCAGTCACCTCACTCGTCACTCTTATCATATATACGACCCCCGAAAACAGCTGCCGTGACCAACGACATCTTCACCCGCGAAGACCAAGAATTCCTCATCACAAACCAAGCCCTCCCCGCAGAGCGCATCCTCGCAATCGAGACCGGCGGCTGCCCCCACGCCGCCATCCGCGAGGACATCAGCGCCAACCTCGGTCCGCAATCCCCCTTGCTCAATCCCTCCTCTTACCCCCCTAACCCATTCCCAGGTGCCCTGGAAACGCTCTCCGCGCGGTACAACTGTCAGATGCTGATCGTCGAGAGCGGCGGCGACAACCTCGCCGCCAACTACTCCCGCGAGCTCGCCGACTACATCATCTACGTCATCGACGTCTCCGTACGCCCTCCTCCCACCCCATCCCCTCACCTATCTAACTTTATCTTTCTCAATGTACTCACTAGGGCGGCGACAAGATCCCGCGCAAAGGCGGACCGGGGATCACCCACTCGGACCTGCTCGTCATCAACAAGACGGACCTGGCGCCGCACGTCGGCGCGTCGCTCGAGGTCATGGAGCGCGACGCGCGCAAGATGCGCGGGGAGGGCCCGACTGTGTTTTCGAGCGTGCGGAACGGGACTGGCGTGAGCGGGGTGGTGAGCCTGGTCCTGGGCGCCTGGAGGGCGGCGGGGAGTCCGGGGGTGCCCGGGGGGACTCAGTGAACGGTGGGAGATGTAAGAGGGGAAGAGAAGCTGAAAATTGATTTTGTATGATTATTCTGCGTGTGATGGATGAGGTTGTGGTAAGAGCCTTTGCCGGACGTTCTCTTCTCCCGAACAGCATCCCCGTCTGAAGGCCCTTGTCGGACGTCCTCTCCTATCAGCGGAAGTACGGATTTTCAAGCCCTGAGGGTGTGCCATGCCGCCACTCTATGAGAGGCGCATGCCTCTTTCCGAGATCGCGAAATATATTGATGACATACTGACAATTGTGCTCCAAGACTCGCAGCATGATAACCGCGGACATTACCTCCTCAACTACCCTTGTAAGTGATCTCCTACACACCCCAATCTCTATTGACGCGATCTCCAGTCTCCTATGCGGACATCTCGCCCGCCACCTTCCCTCGCCGCCAAGTTCTCCGCATCGCGTCTATCCGCTTTCTCGCCCCCGACCGCTCGCTGCTCCGCCACCAACCCCATTCCTCGAGGAGACCCGAATAGCTCTCGGCTCTGCAAGAACCCGGTGTTAGCACCGATTTCGGGCGCCCCCCGTCCTTGTTCGATCCCGAGTCTCGGTTTTCGACTCGATGCGCACGAGTCGGGTACGCGCATCGTGTTCTGGAGTTACAAGTCCACTCGGCGGATGCTCGTGTGCGTGGTTCCATTCTTGATCTAGGGAATATGTTCGTTTGAAATCCAACAGTAACCTCCTGCGTAACCGGCGTACGGAGCTCCGTGGCTCCGGCTGCCCATGAACCCACTGTATATTCGATTATCCTCACGCTCCAAGTCGATGCTGAATATCCATGCTATCCAGACATACTAGCGGCTTACGCTATAGGTCAGGGTCGGGATATCGGGTCGGGATGCAAGGCGCAGCGTATATGCATTTCAGCTCCCTGATACTCTTCCGTCATTCAGGATAAACAGCCTCAATAGAATATGTCATTGAGAGGGCCGCTCGATGATATCCCGTCCGCAGTACCCTTTGCTGCGCCAGCCACAACGGTAAGTCTCCCACTGTCACTTTTACTAGTCTTTGTCCGTAAACCAGACCTTTTCTATTCGTGACTGTCTCAGTCGTCAAGGCCCTCTTGCGAAATCAGGGTCCTGGCTCCCAATATCATGCATGGACGAATACTCTCCAGCAGCCCGTTGTATTCAATTAGAATCGGTCTCGGATTTCTTGTGGATGCAGGGTCCCTGCATACATTCACGACCCTAGCCACTCAATAGAATTATGCTCACGATTAATTTTGCGCAGCGCTGCTTCATATATCGCGATGCACGCCATATGCTTCCGAGAGACTGGATGATCCATTCTGCCAGGCCATGTCAGCGACCGGTTTCCTGGCTGCATCCGCGTCCTACGTCCGTTGATATGCCGTCTGACATCCGCGAGAGAGGCGAGGTTGTGTAAAATGAGAGGCAGGGATGATGGCCCTGCGCCTCGAAAGAAAAATTACCGTCGCACACTGTTATTTTGCCGCATCACACTCAGTCCTCCGCCGTTCATAGGATACAAGATCAAATATGAACAAGTTGAGCATAGCTCCAGGGGTACGCCCTCCAGCTGCAGTCCCTTTTCCAAAGCGAGGTATCGGTCCCGCCTGTCAATACGCCACAGGAAGACGACTACCGGAAAAGGCGGCTTGTTGTACCTCGACACGGACGCTTTGCCAAGGAAAGAAGCCGAGGCTGCATTCCTCTCCCATTTCGCTGGCAGATCGTCGGTCGGCCAGTTCCCCAGTGCGGAACAGCCGGCCCGGGCCGCAGGCAGTCGAAGCTCGGATGCATTAACTCCGACTCGGAGACCCAGTACTCTCGATAATCTAATTTCCGGGATATTGAACCGATACAGGGAAGCGAATGGATTGTATTGTCAAAGTTCCGCCATGGTCGGGCGAGATCATACCGGGACGATCGTACCCAATTAGCAGACAAGGTACATCTCACACACACAATCAGTCATTAAAAATAGAACCCTGCTTGGCCGCCGCGATATCGATGGATTGTGGGTGTTTGTAGGTGCAACTGCAGCACCAGACCAAGAGTCATTCCACCAGCCTATCCACAATGCGTATACACCAGGGTCATATCCTCATATGCGACGCGCCAGTAGCATGCACCCACCATCGAGATAGGAACTCAAACTTACCCGATGCTGGGGAGATCGCGGTTCCTGATGAGAAACGACCTCAGTTCCTCGCCCAAGAATAACTTTCGAAGGCTGCCATCTGCACAGGTCCAGGGCAGAATCAAACGATCTTGTCACCGAGCGCCTATCGCCCCCCGATAGCCGATGGGTGGCCTATAGCGAATGCATCATATCGTTACAATTCGTATACCCAAAACTACGCACCAGCGCCCTCTACATCCCCCGCAGCCACCTCCCGAGGCGCAATCACAATCGCAACATTCCGCCCACTCCCCGTCCCCTGATCAAACAGGTTCACCAACCCAACTTCCATACCCCCTCCTCCCAGGCCCTCCTGCACCCACACCATCCGATCGAGGAGAACAAGGCTCTCCACGACCGGACCCAACAGGCACCGCATCACATACACCACCTCGAGGCGCCTTCGCAGGGCCAGATCCGGATCGCGGGACGCCGCCCCCGGGAACGCGACGCCCGTCCTTTCGGAGGCTACGCGCAGGAACGTCGCCCAGTCCGCGTACGCAGCCTTGCCCAGCTTGCCCAGGCGCACCCGTGCCCTCGGCTCAGCGGTATCTGACGGCGGCTTTACTCCGGCGCCTTCACGGGCCCGAGAGGTCTCATCATGATCACTCGCCAGTGCTCTCCGGAGGCCGATGCTATCTCTCCCCTCCACCAGCCCGACCCATCTCCCGAGAAGCGCGCGCCACACGACCTTGTTCATCGCGAGCTCCGCAGCACGCAGCGCTTCCTCTGTCCTCGTCCACTGCGACGGCACCTGCGCCGCGAGCTGCACGTGATGTTCCGTGAGAACCAGATCGTGCAAAGTACAAGGCCGTGAGCTATCTTCGGTATAGGGTGGCGGATCGCAGTCGGATGGGACGCTAGAATAGCGCCGATATAGCTTGAGACTGGGGCGAGTCGCTGATTCCGCTAAAGACCGCGAAAGAGGAAAGTCTGGAGTGGAATGAACTCGTGTCGTATTCGGATAGCACGCGTGGGTACAGACCGGATTCTGACATTAGGTTGTAGCAACACCCGACCAGGACAGCCCCAGCCAGAGTCCAATTCTCCCTACGCTGGGCCAGGCAACACCGTACGATGTCGGGTGTGAGGGAGCCGCAGGCGTGCAAGGCCACGACGAGCACAGGCACGGCGCCTTGCCCAGCCGTCCACTCATCGACTGCAGATTTAAGCGTGTCTGGGGTGATACGTACCGTCTTGTGCGTCAAGGATCCGGCTCCCGCGTGCTCGTGAGCTTTGCCTTTTTGAACCTTTGCGGCCCTGCGCTCGGCGCCTTGCGTCTGGGCGCCGTCCCCGTCGATAGCGAGGACATGGAGATGGAGCGTGTCCCGGAGCGCGCGGGAGAGGTAGCCCTGTGAGAAGCAGGTAGTACAGTGCGATATAAGCGGAGGAGATACCAACTTGGCCGGAGCCGACGTCGACGACGTGGTGGACGCCAGGGAGGGATGAGAGCAGACCGCGGATGTAGGTGATCATCTGGGTGACTTCGTGGTTCTTCTTCGGGGACATGCCATACGCGCCGGGGCCTTGTCTCTCGGGCGGACAAGGCTTGTGCGAGCCATCAACTGAGATGACTGGATCACGCGGAATCTGCAGCCGCCGTGCGGCCTCCACTGCCCACCTCAAAGACAACGGAATACCATCGCCATCGCCTTCCTCAGCCAGATTGCGGCTTCTGTCGTGCGAGGACGACTGCACCCGCGCAGAATAGGTGAGAAGGCTGAACCAATCTAGCGAGGCCGGGGATGCGTCCCACCAGTCCCGCCACTGGCGGGGGACCGCGAATGCAGGTTCGGGGAGTCGGTTGGGGTGGGTCAGGATGAGGGAGGAGATGAAGGGGTCGGCGAGGAAGTCTGCGATGGCGTGCAGCTTGGTTTGTGGGTTTGTGGCCATGTCTGAGTTGTGGACTTGGGACGCGACAAAGACTTTTTGATTTCATGTCAGGACCCGGAACATCCAACGTGGAGCAGTCAGATGCAACCGGGGTCCTGCATGATTCCGCCCAAGATAGTAAGCCCGGGCAGACCGAGGACGAATGTCATCTTCTCACGGGTGATTCTTAGAGGTGGGCATTGCGACTGGTCTCGTCGAGCTGGCCTCTATAACAATCTTTCCACAGAGGCTGGTACCTCATACCAGCCATGTCCTGGTCCGCCACAGTTTCCACCGCCTGCCTCGTCCTATTCCCCATCCTCAGCCTCCTCGCCGCCTCCCGCTTCCTCCGCCTCCTCATCCGCCACCACCTCTCCCCCCTACGGCACCTCCCCGGCCCCCCCAGCCCCTCCCTCCTCACCGGCAACCTCGCGGAACTGCAAAACACCAACCTGCTCGCCACCTGGGAGCGCACCTACGGGTCTGCCTTCGTCTACCGGGGCTTCCTCGGCGGCTGCCGGCTCATGACCACCGACCCGCGCGCGGTGGCGCACGTCCTGGGGCACGCGTACGACTACCCGAAGCCCGAGTTTGTTCGGGACAGCCTGGCGGCCTGCTCACCGTCGAAGGCGAACAGCACAAGAAACAGGTCCGTGCCCGACCCGATTCGCGTACACCCCCTGACCCTCAATTAATACGAGTCTGAAGCGTAAGCTCCTAGTGAGTGCCTTGCTATCGACCGTTTCACTTGGCGTTGTACGGCGAGGCGGTGCGCGAGTTAATTTTGTACTCTCGTATTCTCGCACTATACAGTCCTTATTCGCCTTGAACGCGGAATTGATGCTAGCGTGACGTAAAACATGGAACTTGCCCTGCGTTGCCATCGCTGCTCCCACCAAACTACTGCCCGTCCATGCGGTAGCCGTAATCGCGCAGTACATTGTTTTGATCGCTTGGACTCGTCCAGACCTTGCTGATGCGAGCAACCAAGCTGATGCGCTGCCACTTTGTTCCTCCTTAGGCACCTGAATTCTCCTCCTTGAGCATCCGCGCAATCACGCCCGTATTCTGGGACAAAGCCACGCTGGTAAGCCCACACCCCTTCCGCAAGCCTCCTTCCGACGTAATCAGGTCCGCTTCCAGTTACGGGATATCTGGGCTGCGAGCAGCAGACGAACACCAGCACCAGCCCTGCCGCATTGACGCGCTCGCATGGCTGGGGCGGGCCACGCTGGACGTGATCGGCCTCGCAGGTTCGCTCACATCCCCACATCCCACTCTCCCCGCTAACCGCAGCCCACAGGCTTCGGCTACTCTTTCAACTCGCTGACCGAGCAAGGCAACGAGCTCGCATATTTTCCACGGCGCGCACGTTTCGCGTGATGACCATCCTGCAAGTCTGGTTCCCGTTCTTGAGGCGCTACGTCAGTCTGCGGATGGCGATTCGTGCCGTGCCCTAACACGTTGTCGTCTAGCGGAGGAACAATGCCGCTATAGCCCAGGCTACTGAGACAATGAGGCGTATAGGCCTTCAATTAATTAACGAACGGAAAGAAGCCGTCGCGAACCATGACATTGCGAAAAATAGAAACCACGAGCATCAGCCAATCATGGGTCGCGATCTGCTCAGTGTGCTAAGTGGGCAGCTCCCCAATATCGCTGAACCACCGCTAATCCCGCTGCCCCCAAAAGTCCGCTCCAACACGACCGCCATCGAATCCCAAACCATGACTACCGAAGAAATCCTCTGCCAAATCTCCACGTTCATCGCACCGGGGCACGAGACCACCTCTTCCGCGCTAGCGTGGGCTCTCTACGCGCTCTCGCAATCGCCCCCTCCCAGCGCACCCTCCTCTCCATCCCCCCCTCCTCGCCCACGCTCCACGACGACGTGCAGCGCCTCCCCTACCTCAACCGGGTCGTCCGCGAGAGCCTGCGCCTACACGCGCCCATAACCCAAACAATGCGCGTCGCCGCCAAAGACGACCTCATCCCCCTCTCCCACCGCACCGGCTTTCCCCGCACACACATCGCCGTCAAGAAGCACGGCATCCTCTCCATCCCCATCCAAGCGATAAACACGAGCCGCGCGATCTGGGGCGCGGACGCACAGACCTTCAGGTCCGTGCCGTTATCTGGATGGAACGATCGATCCCCCGGCGGACGCATTACGCATTCATCAGACCTGAGCGATGGCGAGCGCGCGCGCGCCGTCCCCGGGCTCTATTCCAACACCCTCACCTTCCTCAACGGCACCCCGCTCCACGGGAACCGAGCATGCATAGGCTACAAGTTCGCACTACCCGAGTGAGTCGTGGTGCCTTCCTCTCGGTACTCAGGCCAGGTCCCATCGCAGCCGTGAGACCGCACACAACACACTTACCCATGGACCACACCAGAATCACGATCTTTCTATACGTCCTTCTCCGCGACATAGACCCCGCACTGGTCATCGAGAAGCGTACAAAGTGCGTGCTCACCCCATGTCCCCACGGCGACGCTTCTAATCTCGTTATCCGGCCAGTGTCGTAACCAGACCCTTTGTCAAATCGGAGCCGCACTTGGGAAACCAGATGCCTCTCTATATCCGCAAGGCCACCCCCAGCTCGTCGGCACCGACAGCCCCGTCTCACTATCCCACAGATGCATCGGTATAGACTATTATCATGTGCGCGTATCCACTGTCTCGTTTACCTTTATGCCTCGACGAGCACAAGAACCTGATCCGGGACCCCGTTAATTATGCACAAATAGATCACCCAGCGCAGCGCAGCGGAGGATCTCGATGGCCCGGCTCCCGCTAAAGTGCATGTTACCCCTGTACTGGCGCAGGCAGGCTCTCGCCCAGATTCGCGGGGGGCCAAGATCACACGACGCGCGCTGAATTGAACAGTATCAAGGTTCATCAAGCTCAAGCTCTCGCCGCATGATGTAACACCGCAATCTCGGCTAGCGCACACCAGCATCCGATTCATTGACCCCGCAACGTAATGTTTCATTCGACAAGGGGCATTCCAAGAAATACACTCTAAGGTATCGTTAGGCGGGTGCAGTAGGGTACGAGTCCGAGTCCGCGAGCAATAACCAGCAGCCAGAAACGAAACACCGAACCAGGGTCAGACCTCGGTCGCCAGAAAAGGTCTGATGATTAGGCAGAATATAAAAATAGCAATTGCATGCAGGGCCGGCTCGGCGCTCCGACAATATAATATAACACAGGGCGGCGAATATCCGAATATTCGGTCGGCGCGTCCGGGTGCAGTCGCGGTCAACTTGGTAATGCCAATGCAGCCCCATGACGTACCCGGCACATCCATAGCCGTAATGCTACACTGAGCAAGGACACCGTCCTCTCATTTTCGTCCAGGCGTCGTCAAGCAAGAAATACACATCTTCATTCGGGGGCGAGGTCGTTATGGCTGCATCAAGAAACAGAGAGAGGAAATTACTGAGGCGTGGGGTACCCAGACCCAGGCGCGGACCCGTTCGAGTGGCTATCCGAATAGTAGCGATCGCGCCCGCCGCCACCGCCCCCGTTGCCGCCGCTATTTTGGCCCGTGAGATACCCCCCGCCAGAATGGTGCGACTGCTGCTGCGCATACAGGCCCGGCGCCTGGTGACTGTACCCACCAGACCCGTGCAGGGACAACGGCGACCCCGACAATGCGGCGGGCGCCGTCATGGGCACCGAGTGAGACGACATGTAGCTGTGGCCCGAGCTCTGCCCGACGTAGCCCAGCCGGTTCGTACTGTAGTCCATGCCGTACGCGCCAGAAATGGAGGCACGCTGCGCCCCCATCATATGGCGAGACTGCATATAGTCGGGTGTCGAGTGTTGCGAAGGCAGGGACTGCAGGGAGAGAGGGTGGTAGAGTTGGAGACTGTCGGTCGGCATCGACGCGCGGCGTCCATTTTGAATAAGAGCAGCGGTGGCGGCGGGGCGCGAAGCAGGGTAGGGGCTTGTCGTGGAAGGATTGGACGCCGCCCTCTGCGCGGGAGCGAGGATCCGGCGGCGGGCCTAGAGATCACAATGATCATCAGTCTCCATCGGACACACACCTCGATCGCACTCACGTTAATCATCCAGTTGGACACCTGGCTCATACTCAAACCCGTCGCATGGCAGAGCTGCTTCTTCTCCTCCTCGCTGGGGTACGGGTGGTCCGAGTGCCTGTGCAGCCAGTCCTTTAAAAAATCCGTGACGTGCTTGGGCAGCTTGCCCCGCTTCCTAGGGGGCCGCTCGACCAGCGACGACTGAGGGATCTGCTGAGGCGAGCGAGACGGCGAGGCGGTGACCGAGATGGACGGCACCGACGACGACTGCGGCGAGCCCGGGACATTGTACGACGAGTTTGACGAGGGCATGACGAGGTCAGGGCTGGGAAAGTTCCATTGCTCGGACTTGACGCCGTCGGAGCCGCCACTATATGCTCTAGAACGGTCCTGGCCCGAGATGCGGGTAGTCCCGCCGAACATCTGGCTGCTAGTGAGAGGGGCGCCTAGCGAAGAGTGACGCATATTGTCGTCGTATTTGAGTCCCTGTCCACCCGACTGCGCGCCAGGCCTGTACAAAACCAGCCGGGAAATCAGATGGGCGCGGAACAGAAGAGAAAGCGGACTATCAGAAAGATACGCACTCTGGGGAGAGCGGGGAGCCAAATGTAGAGGGCGTTGATAGGAACGAGGACGAGGTCGAGCTGGACGCGGCAGAATTTAAATAAGCAGAGTTCTCGGCGTGCGAGCTGGGAAGGAGGAGGCTTCCCAGCTGTGTATCTGCAGCTAACCTGGGACGCTGACCCGAGGGGTCGTGGTGGAGACCGAGCGCATCAGAGGATTGGCTGGGAAACTGATAGGATGTGAGGGACGGGCGGGGGGAGGGCGCGATACCGGGGTAAGGGAGTCTTGAGCGGTCAGAAGGGAGCGTCGGGAGGGAGGGGCGGCGGAAAGGGTGGAATGGGTCCTGGAACGAGTCGGAAATGGAGGGCAGCTGGACGCGGTGGGCGGGGTCCGAGTCGAGGCCGGACTTGTCGTCTGCGGAGTTGTTGGACGAGGACCAGCTGCCGCCGTCGAGCGACAGCGCGGGCCGCCTCCTCTTTGGATCGGGCGAGTCGTGGGGGGTGGCAGAGCGTTTCTCCGAGAGCGAAGCGTCAGACTCGGCGGCGGAGGCGGCAGAGCTGGACATGCGTCGTGATTCGTAGTCAAATCTGGGGCGTGTCAGTATATGCGTGCGTGCCAGCAAATTGGCTCACATGTATGCGTCGTCGTTGCGGACGAGAAGGAGGCTGTCGGGCTTTGAGCTTTGTAGGGGAGCGGTCAGCGTGCGTATGGAAGAGAAGGCGAGAGCAGAAAGTGGCAAGAGCGGACACCGATCGACGAGCAAGCTGTGCAGGCTCGCGGAAGTACATGTCACTTGTAAAAGGCAAGACGCGGGCCAGGGTGGGTGACAGCGGTGACAGCGGGGACTTACAATGCGTGCTGGAGCTGGGCGATGTGGACGTCGGCGAGCGAGTCGGGGCGCGGTGTCTCAATCATTGGGCGCTGTGGCCGGCGACGACGATGGTGGGCCCCCCAGCGTCGCGGAGGGGTATTTAAGAGGACGGCGGTGGGAAAGGAGGTTGGGGTCCTGATATGGACTGTTCCATTCCCGCCGTGCACACCAGCCCGTGCCTATTCGCGACCGATGACACCAGCCCATTCCGCCAGAGAAATGCTGTGCCCCGAGAACTGCAATTTATCACTCAATTACCCCCACAGATCGACATCGCCCTCCTTCTTCCAATTCCGGACGATACCGTTCCACCGGACCCTTCCCACGCTTCCGTCCACCGACCCCTCCGATATGGCTATATTGCCCTCTTATTATCTAAGCGAGGACTTTGTATTCCGGCGCCGCGCCCGGTCTCCGGACTGCTATCGACCGGGCCCCTGTCTCGCTCCCGCCAGCAACATCGCCGCCTTGTCCCGCTCCTTCTGCAGCACCTGCAGCCCGTCCAGCTCCCGCAGCCCGCCACACACCCGCATAACCTGGCCCCGGTACAACATCCGCTGCGTGTACACCTCCGTCGGCAGCCCTCGTCGAAACTCCCCGTCCATCCCTGCCCACTCGCTCTCACCCCTGGCCCCGCCGGACCCCTTCCGGTATAGAAGAGGCACATACCATGCCAGGGTGCATGGGTTCATCCTGTAAATTCAGAGTTAGCCAGATCACGTAACCCCGCCTATTAAAAGCAAGGCACAACGCCGAAGAACCTCCTCCCCGGACAGAAACGGTCATACTGTCCTCGGAAACCGCTGACGTACCTAAAGTCCACTATCTCGGCCTCTGGCATCCCTCGCAGCACACGGATCACGTCCTTGGCCCCCTTCAGCCTCGATCCAATCACAGTCAACTTCCTCAACCTCGCGAGCCCATGCAGCGGCCGCACATCCTCCAGAAAGTTGTAATTCAGGTTCAGAATGCGCAGGTTGGGCACCAGCTTCGCCATGTTCGTCGGCAGCGACGCCAGCCGACACCCCGCGAGCTCCAGGTACGTGAGGTTATAGCACGGTTCGTCCAAGAACCCGGCCTTGAGGGGGTTCCCTGTACCGCTTCGAGTTAGCCACTAAATGAGCGGACCTGCACTATCCCCGCGTACCTGAAAGATACAGCCTCTTCACATCTCGCACATTGCGCACGCTCACATTCCTTCAGACGACCCATATCAGCACCCGAGCGCCCAATCACCCATCTGACCACTCACAGTAAACGCCCGCGCTGGTTCCGCAGGCTCAAGTTCTCCAATTTCGTCATTCCTCCCACCTTTACGAGACCATCCAGATAGTTATCGTCCGCGTACAGCGTCCGAAGGTGGGGAAAGCCTCGTGCGTGCAGCTCGTGCAGTCGATTGCCGCTGACTCGCAGGATGCGTAGCCGCGGCAGAGGCCGGCTAGGGTCCAGCTCCCGCAATTGGTTGTTCTCTGCATGCGCGTGGAATAGAATCAGTACCGGGCTTCCGACATCAGAGTAATCACCACCGGTCACTTATCACGTAAGTTGATCTCGCGAACCGCCTCAAAGGCACCGAGAATCATGTGAAGAAGAAGAGGCGCCCACTCACCGAGGTTCAACAACTGAAGTGACGGTAGAGACTCCAACCCAGTGATCGTTTCGATTCTGTTGCTACGAAGGTTCAGCATCTCCAATCGCCTCCTGTCCACAAATCAGTTCCACGTTTAACAAAACTGATGATGATCATCCGCCAGCAGACTGATTCATGAGCTCGTAACGTACCACCGGCATTTCTCCAACTGCACATCACCGATTGCGTTACCCTCGAGACTCAGCTTCACTAGGCCGTCTAATTTCTCGAGCCCGTCAACGCTGGCGACTTTATTGCCGTCGGCGCGCAGCTCTCTCAGATGGCGGAGGCATTCCAGTTCTGTTAATGAATCCCCATTCCCATAGCCGTCAGTCGCGATCCTGACGTTCTGATCCAGGCACTCACGGCGTAGCGAATCAACGTCGTTCCCGCTGATGTCGAGGTTCTCCAGATTGCGAAGGTGGTTGAACGAGGTGACGCTCGTGAGGCTGTATACGCAGCGAATCCAGCGAACCAAGCCCAGATACCGGTCAGACGGCGTAAATCACATCAGTAGCTGACAGACGTACACGTTTGATGCGGCCGACAGAGATCGGACCGTGCTTGGGATGCCACTTAGGTATGAAACCTGATTCCTATCGCTGCAGATCGACGTTCAGGATCGCATCTTTAGTCTTTGCAGATCCAACACAGCACTCACAGACACAGCGAATCAAGCCTCGGCAAGAACTCCTTCAGCCTTGCCACACTATCGAGGTTCTTGTTCGAGAGATCGATGGCACCTAGTTGTTCCCAATGTGGCTCGAAAGGCTGTACATCCGTTATCACCTGCACGAGCCTGTCATGCGCCACGCCAAACGAGCACTCGGTCAAGAACGTCGCGTTGCCCTTTTGGAATGACTTGGTCGATCTCACACTCGCAGACCGCGACGAATTTCGCCCGTCAGCGCTGGCGCTCGTGCTATTGGCAGGCGTGGCTTGCAACGAGAACGGCTGGATCTCCTCCGCCGGCGGCCTCGCAGTCACCTTCGACGGCGATTCTTCCTCATAACCTTCAACAGGACAGCCTCATCAGTGATTCATTACATTCAAACTCTACCGGAACTCACTGGTACCCTCTAGTTGCGCCATCATCTTGGCAATGCGTCTCGTCCGGGGAGACATCGCATTAGACCCATCAGCCTCAGGTGCTGATAACGTTCCGGAATTCTTGCTCAGGCCTCTAATCTGACCTTCTCGTTTCCCGTCGGAGAAGCTGACCGATCGCCGGCGCCAGGCTGGATGGTTAGCAGGTGTCTTATTGGGTGTGGCGCCACCGCTCTTCAGCGCAGACCGCAGCGGGGTAGGCGCCAAGCTGCTGCTTGGCCGAGAAGGAAAGACAGGCGTGCCGAAAACATACGGCGTGAACTTCCTCCCCCTGGGACTCGCGTGAACCTTAGCTGGGGTGACTCGTGGCTTGGCAGATGGGGCAACCACCTGAGGTAGTATGCTAGAGCTCGGAGCCAGGTCGTCGATGGACATCGCCGCTGACATCTCGACCACATCTGCCACTTCCTCTTCGCTCTCCTCGCCAGAAGCGATGGCCTCGTCATAGCCCTCGTCCTCGCCTTCGCTGTCAGTACCGTCTGCCATGGCTGGCACGACGCGACTCGGGTGATCGCCCATCGAGAAAGACGCCAACTCCCTCTCCTCTTCATCCTCCAGCTCCGACTCCTCCACCTCGGTTATGCGGCTCATCTCGCTGGTCCTTTGGGACTGCGCCGAGAGCCGGCGAGAGCGCCTGCTCCGCGAGCTATCCTCGTCTTTCAGGCTCTCAATGTCTCGGAACGGGTCTTCGCTTGTCTGGTCGCGTGCCTGGGGGTCGTCGGCGTGGAAGCTCGTCGCCTTGGCAGTATCCTTCACCCACTTCATCAGCTCCTTGTCAAACACCATCTTGCCGACTCTGTCAGGTAGAGCAGGCATGTCTTCTGGTGCAATGCGGGTCATATGCGGTGGGCCGGCGTGCTTGCTGTACGAACCCGCGCTGCTGCCGGCTGTCAGGGTGGTGCCAGAGGCCGTGCTGGACGACACCAAGCGATTCAAGTCTTCGCTCACTCGCAGTCGTAGTGAGGAGGATGGATAGCCTGCTATATGCGTAGGTGCTAGGAATCCGTCGCTAATAGGAAAAGGGGCAGGATTCGCTCCGTTCGACGCTGGAAATGCTGTAAAGACGGCCACCGCAGGAACCTCGAAGGGCGGCTTCCCAGGTAAGCTGCCATCAGAACCTACGCGGCATAGTTTGCGCGGACTCCTGTTCTTCAAGGATCTCCTGGCATCCGTCGAGCTGGATAAGTGATCCTTCCTCGCCGGGCTCCGTATCTGAACAGGTTCAGTCTGTTCTGCAGAGCTGCCCTTGCTGTGGGCTTGCGTCTGCGCCAAAGCTGTTCTCTGGGAAGAAGAAAGTGACTGTCTCGCTGCCGAATGTGATAGCGCCGCGGCAACATGCGATACCATGGTATCCCCGGAGAAAAGGCGGCCCTGCTCTTGGACATCAGTTCTGATTTGCGCCATGAGGTCCACGGCCTGCATACGGTAATCTAGAAATGAAGGATTGCTCTTCTGGGGATTCGTGTCAACACCGCCAGGGGGTTGCTCGCCTCCGTTACCCTTTGACACTTTCAAAAGTGCAGTAGTCACGGACGGGATAGCTGCAAATGTCTCGTAAGCCGTAAAGTGTACAAATATTGATACCATCTCATACCTTGCTGAGATGACCGTTCTGCCACCACACCGTCCCTTTGAGACTCGATGATTCCGCTCAACGGTGAGAGCTCATCTGGACGAGTAAACACCTTAGAGAAATGTCGTGCCTGCTTGATCTGCTGCATGACCGACTTCGACTCCCTGTTGTAGTCTCTTCGCGAACGCGAACGAGGTCGACGAAACTTCGCCCCAGCGCCGTCTCCGTCTCCGTACTCGGTCGGTGGGCTGAGCTTGATGCGCTTGATACTGCGAAGTCGTGATGGCGAACTTGACGAACTTGCCTCAGAGACACGAGAAAGTTGAGTGGCCATACGCGCGAAGGTTCCGTTCACAGCTGGACTGGGTTCACCTCCACTACTGCCTGAAGGAGTGTTGGCCGCAATAGAATCGACTAGCTGAGAGAGGTGGTCTCGGGTGAATGTATCGTATTGGAAGTGGAATAGCCGTAGACGTGGATCTGTTGCGGGAAGTAGTCCGCGACGAGCAAGGTCGAGTAGGCCCTGCGGGTGCGGCGTGCTTGATGACAGTATGCTACGCCTTGGAACAGAGAATGTGAATTCGCATTGTGGTGGGTGATTAGGGTGGTGTTCTGCCATGGAGTCTCGATGTTCGCTGCCATCCGTGTCACTTCCAGATGCGCTGCTCTCGTCGCGCTGGAGTGGGTCCAAGTGATGTGTCGCACCAGGTTGGTAGGCATAGTTTGAGTCTACGGGAGGAGACGAGACTGGTTGAAACATCTGCTCCAGAGGAAGTGGCGTGAAGAAGTCCTTGATAGCATTCTTGTTGTGGCCGGGCGTTTTGGCTAGCAGTGGTGTTGCCGGGACATCCTCTCGAACCAAAAACGTACCAGCAGGTCGCCTCTCCACCTCTCTCTTCTCTTCGTTCCCTTCGACCTCCCTATCGTCATCCCCGAATCCTACAGGGCTGCCCAGCGATAGTACCGAGGGGGCAGCATCGCTCGCGTTGTCGTCGGGTTCGACCCATTCTTCAGCTAGTTCCTCCGTCTGCCATGCTGGTCGGCGTATAGTGCGTGTTGTAGCCATAGTGGAAGCCGTCTTGAGTAGTCTTGAGGTGAGTGCCGCCGTCGGTTCGAGTAGCGTCCAGTCGAGCGCGTGAGCCACGTGACCGTGTCCCAGGTTGATCGAGACGCGCCGGAATTTGCTCTTATTTGTTCCCCATGGGGCGCAAGCTTCGTCCGACGTCGAGGTCCCCCGGTGCAGCCACATCAATTGCTCCGTGATTTGTCAAACTGCAACTTTGTGAATATTCTACACCCCAGGTTCCCACAAGGTATATTTTGCTTCGATATACTTTGGGGAACGACGGTGCAATACCTAGTCATCAATGGGGCTCTCGGTGATTCGTGCTTCGGCTTCCCTGTGGACACCAGGGCAACCTCAAATACAGATGCGCGTATTTTGGTTCCATGCTCTTCATAGCAATAATGACTCTGCACATCTCTACTTTCCGAGGTGATGTGCTCTTACTCATCCACTAGCGTCCCTCGGAATCAAAACCATCAAATGTGGCGTCCACCAACTCGAAGTCAGCATGAATCATCAGAGTTTTTCCGACAGGTTCCCGGCTCAGAACATAGATACCCAGTGATTTCCTCCTTCTCATGACTCTCAGGACTCTAAGCGCGTTCGTCTTGGTCTAACCATAATTTTATCCCGATGGAGCGGCGAGTCAGCCCCTCGGAATTGCGGATGTCGCCCGCCGTCCAGGTCACTAGTATCCAGAGAATGATAGCGATAAGCCGTTAAGCTCACAACGCATCATCAGATGCTCCTGTGCTTAATACTAGTCCATTAGTGAGCTCTGAGATTCCTTTCCCGAGCACGAACCTTAGGTTACGAAGTTGGGTATTCTGGATACTGCGTATGTCAAGCATTTCAATCTGGATATCAGCCCATCTCGCACAGCCGTAATGACTTGCGTAATAACCAGTGGAATCCCAATCTGTCGTTACCATGCCTTCTGGCCGATCTCCAGTCCGAACGCGAAGATGATCGCTCCTCTCAAGCTTCAGTCAAGACGCACAGGTTCAACCACATCAAAAAGTGATTAATTTGTTGTGCAGAATATACACACGTTCATTTAAGCGCTCGCTGAAGTGATATGTCTTCAGCTAACGGCATTCCAAGGAAAGGGTATAGACCTGACGTACCTATCTTCCTCGTGTATCAAGGGCACACGCTCGCCATCATAGCGTTACGATTCTCAGAAGGTAAGTCGTGCTGACTTTGCAGTGTTCGCGAGGCGAATGATGGAGTTCGTCCCGAATACTATAGCCGACGGCTAGTACGCGTACCTGGACATCCCACTAGTACCTATACGCTCGTCAAGAAACGGGTACCTTGGAGGCTCACCTGGTCATTTGATTTGTTGGAGTAAGAACAATACTTTGCTCGCTCGATGCGACGCTGACGATCATCCTGGCCTCGGCTAGATATTGGCCTTTCCTTCAGTCCTCATTGAAGATTACAAGCCCCGTACTTTCACCTCTTCGGGAAATGGTCACCCGATCAATGATTAGACGGTGGTGCCTGAATTTCATTAAGACATCCTCGGCGCACCTGAATTTCGGACGTACTGCGCAGCAATGAAGCGGGACGGCGAGGAAGAGGTTAATGGAATATATAAGGAATACACATATGATTTAACGCTACATGATACACCCGAAAGATACTGTGAAAGCGAGTGATTGCACAGGGAAAGAACGATCGACGATATAGTGAAGGGCGAAATGAGATGCAAAGAGCGAAATATCGTCGAGTGTGATTTTGTCCGGATGCGCCGGATGATTTGTGGGCTTGCTCAGGGTTCCACTCGGTGGCTTGGGAAGTAACCAAGATCCCGTTTTCCGTAATTCCACAAATGAAAATGATGGTATAATCCAGTCGTACAACTGTGGGACGCCACGAATAAATGATCAGCGCTCTAACGCCCGCCATCACGCCGAAGACTCACAACGTTATCCAGTCGTGTCCATTACTGCGCTATGATGCGCGCATTGGGAGATAGAATACTTTTGATCAATATTCGCGTGCTGAAGGGGCGCAGTCGTCATCGAACAGCCTCGCAGGCCTTCTCAGCGCTGACCGGCGTAAAACGAAGTGAGCCCCGAGACGAATACCGGGGTCGAGGATTAATCTTCTGCGAAGACGGAACGAATCCCGTAATTTTGACATGGGAAACAGACTTCGAGTGTCTCGAAACCTCGGGCTCACGGGGCTCTGACCGGTCAGCGCCCGAGAGACTATCAAACGAGGATGCTTGAAAGTCGTCCTCGCTGAGATCGCCATCGCGGAACTGGCGTCCATGGGAGGGAAGGCTATACAGGGGTGCCGCCGATTCGATACGAGCTTGAGAACCAGCGTCTTTCCGCCTCGCCGAGGGCTGTTTTGGCAGGGTAGGCATTGTATACAGAAACAGCGCCTCGGGTGTAGGTGCCTTGTCAGGCACGCACGAGACCTCTACTAAATTGAGGTCCTCGAGGATGGCTGAAGCTGCACGTGATGACGATGCCTCTTTCCGTGCTTCTTGCAATCCATTACGACATGGACGCGATCTACTCGAGGACCGCCGCGGCAGAATCAGCCCCGACGAGGACCGGACGGGCGACATGTCGAATACGAGATCGGACAACCCGCCGTTGCGGGTCGGTGAGCTGTTCGGTACTGCAGCAGGACGTCGAGGGGTGGGGATGGAGACTGGAAGGGAGGGAGTGTGTCGTGTCGCATGTGAGATTACCTTGCCTGCTCGGCGGGCACTCTGGACAGTCGTGAGCAGCTCCACCATGATAAATAGCGTCTGAAACGTTTCATGAATGATGTCGCCAGTCCTCGACGAATCAAAGGATAAAGCAAAAGTCCTCTCCTCGTCGCAAGGCAAAAGAAAAATGCCGCACCTGTGGCGTCTCGGGCTATAAATCTTTCATTCCTCCAAGACAATTTTTCCGCTAATACCCCGCTCGCTTATGACCAGCACTTTTATTGTTCGCAAGAAAAGACAAGCGACAGGAGAGTGAGCGACGATGTACAGGACAAGAAAGAACAAGACAAGAGTACAAGGCGGGGCATCAAGCAAAGATATAAGTAAAAGGCCGGCCGAAGTTTGCGCACAGCCAAGGCACGGCATGGAGGTGACTGAAAGGGGCGTATATTCCCGCGGTGCGCTGCCACTGCCGGGCTTTTCTATGGCCAGGCTGGTGTAGAAGAATGCCATTGTGGAGCTCCAGAGAAGGCTCCGGTAGGCCAAGTCCAGACCTCCCACAGTACGTGACAGTCATGTGACCTGTGGCTCGAACGTGACATGCCACAGGCGCGTGGTCCTCCTAGACTTGGAAAAAGAAACAAGGGTCTAATATACTGCCAAAGCGTGATCCTTAATTCTATACTATGGATCACAAAACCCAACCACTACTTCATTCCGTTCCACGGAGACGTGGTACAAATTGCCTACATCCATGCCAAATCATCCAACCTCATCCAGTGTGTTGTCAATAACATGCACGCGCCATTCTGTTCGCAAGGACGCAGCACGTTGCCCGGAGCTGCGCGGGTCTGTCTGCACGGACGCTCGACGTCGACTGAAGCCGCTGCCCCCTCTCGCGACGCGCCCTCGTGGCGCGATAGGCATCGGCATGAGGACGGGCAACAGCCACGTCGGTAGAAGACTCGGTCAGGACAATAAGTCCTACTACGTGCCTGCTAGACGTCTTGGTCTTTACGTCCATACATAATCCTGCTTGAGTATCTTGAACGCAACAGTGGTAGGCGAAGCAGGGGGAGTCCCGCACGCCGTGGACGTCGCCGCAGAAACCATGGAGTCCGTATCCGTAAGTGTCGAGGTTCCGCTAGAGATGGACCGGAGTGAAACGGCCCTGTTCCGATTGTCTATGGTCTGTGGCTGCAAGTATGTGAGTAAAACCACCAAAATCCGAGCAACGTACACGCATACCTTTCCACGACGGGCTTGGAGCCTAAGCAGCGGCATCGCAGTAAGATGATCAGCGTCAGAAGACGCGAGCATGCGCCTCGTCCGCTTGTTCTCGACAAACTGCTCTCTCTTGTTGGCCATGACCTGCATAAGTTTCATATCAGCGCCCAGTGGGGACGAAGGAACATAAAACTCACGTCGAAACCTATCTCCTCCGATTCTTCCTCCCCGTATATCGGGCAACGCGTCAGGGCCTTGCAATTCCTGACTTGCCACTCCACTTCCCTGAACACCTCCTTGCTCTCCTCAAAAGGCGCAAGGCAGTCCTCGTACAAGCTCTCCACGGCCTCTGCACTCTGAACAAGGCCAGCGTGCGCGACTCCAAGACTCTTTCGCTCTTGGATGAGACCCTTCCTAGCTTTCTCGACGACAAGCCGCTCGCGGACCAGCAGTGCCTTCGCTTGCTCAGCAGCAGCCTTATCCGCGACGAGTGACTTCTTCGCCTTGTTGACGATTGCCTTCTCCCTCGACAGAAGGGCCCTGGCCTCGTTGATGCAGGTCTTGTCGTGGACGAGTGACTTTCTTGCCTTCGCGATGACGACTTTCTCCCTAGCAATGAGTGTCATTCCTTGCTCGACGGACGCCTTCTCGTGGACGATAGCCTTCCTAGCCCTCTGCATAATAATTTTCTCCTGAGCTAGGAGTGCGCGACTGTTCTCCGCGGACGCCTTCTCCAGTAACACCAGCTTCATCTGATGCACGAGAATCTGACTGCGCTTCTCCAGAACAGCGTGTTCGCGTCTCAGCAGCTCCCTCTCACTCACAACGGCAGAGCGGGCTGATTTGAGGCGCGACAGTTCCCTCTCGAGGGAGTAGCGTTCAATGTTCTGAAGCTTGAGAGAGTCAAGCTCGGCTTTGAGACGCGCCAGTTGAGACTCGGCGCGCTCAGCGCGTTGTCGGTAGGTCCCAGCTTCCGCCTCGCCGCGTAGCGTAGGGAGGTTATCGACGGTGGCACGGGTGACAGAAATGGAGGGCGCCTTGAATACCCGAGGAATAGCAGCACGACGACGCAAAATACTATGAGCACGAGTAGAGCGAGTTGGAGAAGAAGAAGTGACCGAAGATGGGTGAGCTGCGGTGGCATGGTGCTGGGAGACGGTGAGTGTGAGGGCTGGAGCGGGGGAGACGGCGGGAATATCAACGATGATGGTGGGCGCTGCGGTTGGAAGAGAGGCGGCACGAGAGCTCGACCTCTTTCTGGCGTTGAAGAGGCGTCGAAGCGTCGACCGCTGCTTGGGCGCAGCGACGACCTCGGGTGTGGCAGGGGCCACTGGCGTGGCATCCTTGCGTGTGGCGAGGGCCTTGATCTTCTTGACGACGTTAATCTTGAACATTGTTGTAATATTCGACGTTGTTTGTGTTGTTTAGCACAGTGGTGAGGCGCAAACTTGCGTTGTGGTGGTTAGATGCTAAGTGTATCTGAGGATGTGGCTGAGATCGCGAGGTCCTTTTATAGGGCTGGCGAGGATGATGTAAGAGTGGCAAGCGGCGCGAATGGAGACGGGCCAAGCGTCTAGATTTACAGATAGAAATCTGCGAAGTCTATTGTACTGCATCAGATTTGCCACAGTGATCGAGCTCGCTTACCGAGCCGTATTTGGGCGGGTGGCTTTTTGCTGTGCAACGCTCAGTCGCCAGCACTCATACAGAATTTTAGATTTGACCTGTGAGATGTTTTTAATGCGCATCCTAAGCTGTCCAAACAAGGGAAATACTCACTGAAGAGCCGCCTATCAGGCAAACCGGCAGTGTGGCAAGGGCTGCCACACCTCCGGATTTGCTCCGGTGAGAAGCCACATAAGCCAGAAAAGGAAATTACTGGTGGGTTGCTATGTCTCACTAAGCCGGCCACGAGACCCTGAATATGTATTTGTTCCCGGAAGTCGCCTTGTCTCGAAACCCGATAATACTGGGACCCACATACGATGGGACTTGATATGGTCAAGCGGGGAGGCGCCTGGACAGTCGTCCCTGTATATGATCTTCCTCAGTTCCTGTATCAGAATTACAGTGTCCGCCCAGATGATGGATGCGCTTGGGTACGGCTTGCGTTAAGCGCGCATATGTGTGTGGCCTTGGGTGCGCGACGTCCTGTCTTCCTGGCTATTCGTCTGACTACCTCAGAATGAACTGCATTGCAAGTATGTCCGTTGTGCACCTGATGTATGGTCGGATCGATGTTAATTTCTGAGTACGTGTCAACTTTTCCAAGGCAGTGCCGGCCTAAGGAACGCTCACAGTTTTACAGCATTTTTGCGAGGAAAAGAAATCTAGGTTTGAACAATCCTTTAGAGGTCAGTATCTTCAGGCACAGAGGTGAGATTCTTAGCTTGACTGCCGACCACAAAACAATCTTTGATATGAACTAGTACTCCTAATCCGCGTGTTATCGATTCTTTACCCGTGCGCGGAGGCCGATTTGCATACCTATGACTTGTGATAGTTTTCGTAGGGATCAGGTACTTGTGAACCGTAATAAAAACACGCAATAGAAGAACAAACAGCATTGTGAACACGACGCGCTGCATGCTCCTGGTAAAGTGGCCGGAGGATCGCCAGATCTTATCTCACGCCCCGTCTCTCTCCGGGGTTCATTTCATCTCTCTTGCTGCTGCCTGCACACGCGACAGACTCTCTCTTAATTCAGTTATCTGCTCTACAACGGATGCCCTCGTAGCCCTCATATCTGCGTAAACGTACTGACTCGTGCTACGGTTGACCATGTGAGTCATGATCAGGTCAAAATTCGAGCGATGTTAGGCTCGCGAGTTCGATTGACCCACGGATGCAGGCGTACCTAATTTCGCGCGACGTCGTCTTGCTGCAAGCTAGTTGCAAAAGTTTCCGCTAATGTCTCACAGTAACTAACCTCAGCAGGTAACGAACTTTTGCTTCGAAAGAAGCGGAGATATGAACCGGGAATACCGACTGAACACTCGATTTCTGAATCCAAGCAAACCTCGTATAATGTATATGTTGGTATGTATATATAGCTATTACAAAGGGCTGAGATAAAGAGCTTGAAATTCGCTTATAACAGCCCTACGTCGTCGAGTCCTGCATCGCCGGCCAGCTGCTCCCTTCCTGGCGACAGCGTGTCTTCCCTGGAGAACGCGTAACCGGTCTCTCGCAAGGCATCTTTGTCACTCCTGGAGCACGATCGTGCGTCCTCGCTTTCTGCAAGCGTCTCGGTGGTCTCGTGTTCCTCGTCAATCGGGATCTTGTCCTTATTCAACGACACGAATGCCTTCCAGCCTTCCCTCAACGCCTCCATTGCGGAAAGCGCTTCCCTGGTCTTGGCAGCGACGACGAGCATCCTGCCTCTAGTCAATGAAGAGTCTGATGCACAGCTCTTTGCGACAGCTCAGCCTTGTCCTACGCCCTGGGCCGATGATCTCCGCCCTGCTCAGCTTCGTTCTGGCTCTGTCGCGTTGCTCTAAAGACTCGACCACTCTCTAGACAACATCGTAAATAACGTTGCTCCGATTGATGCACTGGTCGTATTGGAGAGCAATGACGAGGGGAATTACTGGGATCTGGATAATTCGGAAGAGGGTGCCTGGATTCCACCTTAGAAAGATGGTATCGATGGCCGTAGTTCGACCCTGTTTGGTAGTAAATGGGATTATGACATGGAAGAACCTAAGCAAGAGGCGAACGACGTTCAGGACGGACAAAGCTTGTCCCGGACCGCGGAGAAAGAAGAGGACGAAGGTGCCATAAGCCCTATGATTGAGGTGCCGGATATTGCCGTGACGTTACGAGTGCTTTATTTCCTTGACGAGAAAGAGCACTAAGCACTAGTTGGCTGACGCCGAATATGCACGGGCAAGACGGAGACTGTGACTCTTGGAGTTAATAATGTTGGCTATCGTGCCATAGTGTTGCCACGGCACGGCTCAAAACCGGTGAACCGACCGGACCGTGCTGACTTTTGGGTGACGGCACGGCTCTAGATGGCTCGTGGCTCCACGTGGTCCGGTCCCGGCTCGAGCCATGGCTCATCCCGATTTGTACAGCAAAGTGAAGAATCACTTCTTACAACACACAGAATAGTCCCATCCTCTCAAAAATTAGTTGAATGATGATGGGAGGCACATATGTTGGACTATATACTAATTTGCAGCACTGTACACCAGAATTGTGTGTGCAATAGACAGTTACCTTTTCCGGCCCTTTCCTTCGGGTTTCTCCGAACACAGCCACCAACGATATGGAAGATAGCATTCTCATGGCGTATTTCACCCGCTCGTTCGCATCATGAGCATCTCACAGGGTCACAGGGGCGCATACAACAAGATATGATGGACCTTGCTCTTTCAGACAGCTGTTCTGCCCTTAGTATCCAAATCGGGGAATGAGCCGTGGCTCGAGCCGGTTCCACTCAGCTTTGGAGCCGAGCTGTGCCATTGCGTGGGAAGAGCCGGTCAAAGCCGAGCCGTGCTGGACCGAGCCGGACCGTGGCAACACTATCGTGCCAGGATCGCAGGTCGTAAGCGCAGTCCCAACAGCTGTAAGCCAGATAGATCGCATTCGTCCATCAAAGATTTCGAAATACAAGCACCGTACAACCAATAAATAATACATGTCATCTACTTGCCAGAACAATGCCGTATAATTGTAGTAATAGCACAAATGCGTTAATGGAAGGAGAACGATATACATACGTTATTACAACCAACAACTTGGGAGATGCGCACTGCATGAGCCAACACAACCATGAAAACGAAAGACAGAAGCGATCTGCCCGCGGCTGGACGAAGGCACGATTAGCCCGCTACTTGCGTCGAGAGCGCGATCCCTTCGCCCTCTTCGTGGCGCGCGACGTGCCAGGCTCCATGGATACGTCGTCCTCGACATCAAACGACTGCGACGCGGAGCGCTTGTTACTATATCCAGAAGAATGGGATGTCACACCCGCCACTGGAACGGTATACCCAGCCTTCCCCTCCCAGGAACCTCCCGCAACAACGTCGGATTCATCCGAGAACCCCTCGTCCGAGAGATAGTCCACAGTTGGCTCCTCCACTCCCCTTTCTTCTTCCATATTGTCGTCCGCATCGTCCTCCAGAAGGAGAGCCCCGTTCATGTAGCTCTCCGTGAGGTCTATACACTCGCGCACAATGTTGAGAACGAGCTGGTAGTGTTGTAAAGCTTCCTTCTTCAACCACTCATTGGTGTCACCTGCGACAATATTAGACACAGAAGCCCACTAGCCAAGCTCACACTTACTCTCGTCGACGCTCGGTAACACCAACTCTGGGGCCATAGTCGGTAGCTTCACGTGGCGCCGCACGAGTTGCCTTGAGATGGTATTAGAGACCCCTCGGGCTCGTCGGTCAATCTCCTTCCGAGTAGCCTCTGTAACTTTCGAGAAGAATGACTGAAGCTTCAGGAATAACACAGCAGTAGCGGGACCCATGCCATCAGAGATCGCCTCGTGGATTTCAGTATCCCGAAGAACATGTCTCTTAGCGTCTATGGCCTCCGATCTCGATGCGTGGAATCTGCGAATCGACAGCGGGGGGTTCTTCTTCAGCTTGCCAGGAGCATCGTAGGTGAAAATGATATAGCAGAAGAGCCAGAAGCAGAATTCGAGCTCGTCGAGGTGGTCGTGCTGGCCGATACCCTCCAGCACCTTCAAAGATTGAAACGCTCGAGTACCCTGTCCAGAACATGAGCTGTCGACGTCAGATATGGGACGAATACCAAGCTCACCGTTCGAACATCGGTCTTAACTCCGCTTCCTGTCCTGTCCAGGCGAATCGCCATATCCATATCAATAAGTTTTGCGCTTGTATCCGTATCCGGTCGGCGATCCAAGACAATATTATTGATACTAATGTCTCGGTGTAATATCCCGATACTTAGTAACTCTTTGCTAGCTGAGGAGGGCGTTAGCCGTTATAAAGCAGTAGCACAACATCGCGGCTTACCTGTAATAGCGTCGTAGAATCCCTCCAGGAGCTCGAGCGGCGATTCGAACCGATCCAGCCTCGGACCATACCATGGCTCAAGTAGCCAGTGGTGCGCCCGATCAGGTACCGGAAACCTGTCACCTTTGCGGTTCGTGGCGACGAGAGGCATATACGATCGAAGGCAGTAGAGTGTTTCGATGGTTTTCGACCGTTCCATCCATCCGACATGCTGGAGGTTTTTCTCCTTGGCGGCCTTTAAGAACACGGACTCCTTCATGCGGCCTATAGTCCTCCAAGCGAATTTCAGCAGAAACTGCTTCTTCTGGTTGTCCTCCACACGCCAGCATGTCGTACCTCGGCCGCGGATCGCAGCCCGCTGGAAGGGCTTCTCGGGGGTGACCACGGTGTAGACGCGATTCATCTTCCCTTCAGGATCGAAGTAGCACTTGCCGTCGGGAGCCCAGAAAATATGCCTGCCGAGACCCAAGGCGGTTTCGTCCTCAGTTGCCACAGCAAGAAAGATCTGAACAAAGGTCTCCGCATCGTCCCTTATATCGTATTTTGAGGAGTAAATCACTCCGCCGCGATCAAACTGATACAGCTGGATGGTCTGCTCGCTGACCAGCAGCCCGTAGACGAAGCGTCTCGTAGGCTGCTGCACGAAGACCTCCTGAGCATACGAGGCAAGTTGTAGCTGATGTTTCTTCAAATTGTCCTTCATATTCTCCTCGGTTTTGACCTCGATTATGGCGACGCACTGAGAGTACTTGGAGGACTTTCGGATCTCTCGGGGTTCGCCCATAAGGGGACCCCAGCCTAGCACTGAAATATCAGGCATTGTGACGTTCTTCCTCCCTCTCTGACTTTCTGCCTTGTGGGACATGCCCCTGTGCGCTGTCTTGACAACCCGGCGAGTCGCGTACCCGAAGTATTCCAAGATATTACTGAAATGAACGACCAAGGGATTGTAGATGAGGTCGTTCTCCGACGTGGCCAATCTCGGAAGGTCTCGCCACATCCTGGTAGCAGAGTCAAAACCTGCGTATTGGGCAAGGAATGCCCCGACAGTGGGCCGGGGTGGGATATCCGGACGACAAAGCAGGAGATTGCTGAAGAACCGGAAGCCACCGTACACCCACGAGTGCTTAAGCTCCGCATGGAGGATGTCCCGCTGCTTCTCGATAGTCACAGCACCCGCTGTTCCGGAGCTTTCCTTGAAAGGCGTGGGCACAACAGCAGGGGCAGAGGCCGGCACTCTGGAGGGTTGATTTCCAAAGAAATTTTCTGGAGGCACGGTTTTCATCGTGGAAGCAGCTGCAGCGACGCTAATTGTCGACGTCCCGCGTTCAGTACGGCGAGGGCCGGAATCGGCGCGATATGTGTCGCTGTGACGGCGCGCTGGAGGTAGCCTAGGAACGCCCTCGGTGGCCTTTCCCCCTCGCTCGATGGTGGCCGATGCGGGCATAACGTGAGAGTAGGTCGTTTCGGATGTGCGGATCGAGTGACGAGATGATTGGCGGGGACGATCGTGAACCTCTTTGTCTTTCCCGCCCGTTGTCTGTGCAGGAGGTGGCCTCTCGAGCGACGGCGCCGCAGAGGCCGAAGCTGCGACCACGGGCGGATCATGTAGCACGTCGGCGCGCTGTTTGCCCTTGTCGCGCTTCTGCAACGCGATACCTGAGTTTTCATACAGCTCCTCACCACTCTCACTCTCCCTAGGCGCCGGAGTTGACGATGGCGACGGGCTGCCTTTCGGACTGGGACTTGCGGGCGGCGATCGCTCAGATAGATGGGCGAGCGATCGCGCTATAGATGGTCCTCGCGAGCCCAGCGTTGGGGAAGGTTGAGTCGACGCACCGCTGCTGTTCTCGTCGTCGGACATGATGAGCCTCGTCGTTAGAGGAAGAAACGGTGCAGAGCGCGAGAAAAGCGTACAGCTATAAAGTTTCGTTTATGGCAACTCGAACTTCCACAGCATGCGAGACACGCGGGTTCGATACCTACTTAATGGAGGGAACCATTAATGGGTGGCCGGACTGATTATCCGCCGGTGACAATCGGTCCACGCGATCACGTGGAGAATGTCACACCGCGTATATTGCTTCTCACGGAAGCAAAGCGCGTTCTACTTACTCATCCGGGTGCACAACTTCCTTCGTACTTCAAGCTTCAAGGGCGGATGCACTCTACCGCTATTATAATCGTAATCCATGGTATTCTATTCGTACCCTGTTGTAAACAGGTTCGAATCAGTCTGAATTGTTACTTTCGCGCCAAGTACTACTACTAGTCGCAGGCACATGTACAGCTCCCTGCACCGTAGACACGTAAGTATGAGGGACCAGAGGTGAGTGACGTACTGCATGCCAACGTGACTAGTCTATCGGCCGAGCTTGCTCTGAGACCCTCCGCGTTCGGCCGAACAATGCTGTTCTTACCACTGTGGCAGTCTGCTATTCTACGGTCTCTGGTTTAGCTATAAAGTCGCGATGTGCTTTTCCTCCTCCGACAGTATTCTTCGTATCTACAGCCTTCAGTAAATTCAAGATGGCCGGCACTGACACCTGGTCCGCAAGCGCGTATAACCAAACCGCGTCCTTCGTGTATTCATCCGCCTTCACTTCGCCTGTTCTCTCTCTCCTTGACGCCAAACCTGGCGAAAAAATCATTGACTTTGGATGCGGAAGTGGAGAAGTGACTTTGGAAATTGAAGAAGTCGTGCGCCAGGACGGCGGTATGGTATTAGGCGTGGATTCGAGTGAAAGCATGGTACGCCTTCGGTAGTCCATGCGATGTCTCTGCCTTTAGCTCATTTATTCGCTTATAAGATCGACCAAGCCAAGAAGAATGGACTTCATCATGCGTATGTCGCCGACATCCAGGCCATGCCAGCCTTATCCTCCTTGTCCGAGGAGCTCCCACAATCCACCAAGTTCGACGCCGTATTTACAAACGCCACCCTTCACTGGTGCAAGCGATCTCCCCTGGGCGTCATAGAAAGTGCGAAAGCCGTTCTGCGCGAAGGCGGTCGTTTTGTCGGAGAGTTCGGCGGATTCGGGAACTGCGTCGGTACGAGTCTCGCTTTGCAGTCTCCAGCACGGGTCGTCATCTGAAGGATATGTGCAGGTGTGAGGTCAGCCATGCACGCTGTTTTACGGAGGAGAGGGTACGATCCTCAGCAATTGGACCCGTGGTTCTTTCCCTCTGTTGAAGACTACCAGCTGGTACGTTCGTATATATGGGTTGCCCTGCCCTGAATAGGACAAAACACATATCTGACCGTCCCATAGCTTTTAGAATCGAGTGGCTTCAAAGTCACCCACATCTCTCTCACACCTCGGTTGACACCGTTGACCTCGACTGTCGCAGATTGGGTACGCCTTTTCTGCCGTCAATCGTTCCTGCGTAAGTTTCGTGCATTCTCTCTACGGTTTTGTGTGATTGAACGAGACACGAAGGTGACATACCCGACGAGATGGCGGAAGAGATCATCCAGGAAGTGCAAGATATGTGTACCGTGGATTGCCGGGACGCGAGAGGCAACTGGATGATCGTCTACGTCCGGCTGCGGTTCGTTGCCTTCCTACAGTAGGGGCCCATTGCTTTGAATGCCGAGCCCCAGGGCAGGGGAATATTGTGTTAATACTGTGAGTATCACCGCATTATGATCTGATCTATTTCCGCAGGACTTCCGTTCATCCGTACATGCGAGATGGGAACCTGCGAACTTCTGCATAGTGCTGGAAATAGACGCCGCAATGGGCTTTGAAAAAGAAGACGACACGCTCTTCTCATTTCGTGCAGCACTCTCTACTGTACTGAATCATGCGCTTCTGCCTAGGGACTAACCCGCTGCGCGGTCCAAATCTGACGCATGACTATGGCAAACGATGGCAAACGAATGCGACGGATGTGACGTATCGCCCTCCGCCGACGTATACTAACAATAGCCCTAACGTATGTTCCACGCTCAAATTCCATCTCTTCTGATCCACGCTGTAGAAGGCATGTTTTCATCTTCGATCCCTCCTGAAGCTTGAAGGACGGTATGCTCTGCGGCCTCTATTAGTTCAATGCCAGCAGCATGTAACATCACTTCTGTGACCTCCATCATGTTTCGATATCATAGGCATCGCCTGGCCTCGACCTCCCTGACGGCGGGATTGACGGATGCACTAGGAATGCTCCCAATTAGGAAACTATATTTCCAAAAATAGCACATCCGTCCAAACGTGCCTGAGAATTGAACCGATTGTGCCTTCCGAAAGGTACGCCAACTCTTCACTTAGCCTAATACATAGGACTTTTCGAGGCCAGCGTCCGCATTATATACGAGACATGGCCCCAGAGCGCGCAGACTCTTCTTCCCTTCCTCATCATGGTCGCCGCAAGCTGGTATGCCGTCGCTCAGAATCCCGCTATTCATGAGTATCTGGCAATCCTGCACGGTGCTCGCAATGGGTTCATTTATGGCGCCAAAGTACGTTTTGCTCATGCGTTGGTAATATCGATACTCTTTGGCAAGGGGAGGTAAGTCGTTCAGCTTGCTAGTCTCTCTCGGGCCATTCTTGACGTCGTCCGCTCTCCTATTCTTGCAGCTACCACCAGCGCATGCGTGGAATACTGCGTGACACATGGCAACATGCAAGCAACCTCGCAAAAATCGCAGTCATATACAAAACAGCACTACTCGTGTTCAGGAAGATGAATGGCGGAAAGCAGAGGAGTGTCGACTCGTTCATAGCAGGCCTGCTGGGAGGATATGCTGTGTTTGGGGAAAGAAACGGCATCAATGAGCAGGTGAGAGAGAATCCAGAAATGCTGCCCGTGAGCGATGTCACTCACTTGTTTGTACGTCTCCAGGTCATACTTTACGGCGCCGGACGTGCGGTCGCGACGCTTTTGCCCCGTGCAAAGTCCGTACTAAGCTCGCGTACAATGCAGACTTCGCCATCCGCAACACGGCCGCTCCCGCCTGATCCCTTCTACTTCTCCGTGCTTGCCACTTTCGTATGGGGCTATATTATGTGGTCGTTCGAGAATCGCCCGCATACGATCCAGCCAGGGATGTTCAGCTCGTCGGTATACATCTATCGCGACTCGAATGGCTGGATAGACTGGAGATGACTTAGACTTCCCCGGCATGTCTCCATGTCACCATTTCGTACGGTTTACTCTGCGATATTAGGATAATGGGATCGTGTGTTAGATTTTCCACTTCTACTCAGCCCCGACGAGTCAAGCACTGCCATTATTTATTTGATGGACGGTGTATAGAGTGTCGGTACAAAGTACTGTAACAATTGAAGAGATCCGTGGAATACCGCATAGTAATATCAGATTAGATCTGGGAGCCTTTGGCACTGGGAAGCTTGATAAAGGAGGCTGTGCCTGTTTACGTAATATGATGTCAAGTTATGTGCGTCATCGTGGGCAGAGCAGTACATTAGGCAAATCCTTGGCTGGTGCTGCGCCATAATCTCCCTGATCCACTACCATGTCTACCTACGCTGTTAACGTATGTATGCGCGATTTACTGCTTGGTCAATGCGCTGAACGACGACGGATGATAATAGGTTTCTGGCATTGCACCTACGACGACGGAGGACCACCTCCGTGACTTCTTCACGTATGTCAGCCTTTTCCACTTTTCAGACGCGGAGAACTGATCGCGTCTACGGATAGATTTTGTGGAAAGTGAGAGAATACTATGTCACAAAATTGACACCAGATGTTTATTGGATTGGCGGCAGGATCACATCTATCGACCTAAAGGGAGAGGAATCGAAGTCTGCGACCGTTCACTTCGAAAAGCCTTCTGCTGCCAAGACGGCTTTGATGGTACGTTGATCTCCCTCTATACAGTCGAGAGGGTCAGGTAGACTGATTGTGCTGTCACAGCTCAACGGCGGGACTCTCGATGGCGCACAATTAACTGTGACCTCCGACGCTGTCCATGAAGACGAAGAGCACGACGAGGTCGGTACCGACGGCCACATTGACCAGGAGCACAAGCCCCGTGCCGGAAGTAAGCTTCCTTCCCTCATTAATATGTGCCGGGCTCCCTAACATCGCCTTCCCGTAGTTGTCGCGGAGTACCTGGCAAGAGGCTACACCCTCTCCGACGGCGTCCTCCAGCGCGCGATCGAGATGGACACTCAGAAAGGCATCTCGAAGCGCTTCCTGGCGTACTTCAACTCCCTCGACCAGACGCTCGGCGCGAAGACGCTCGGGGAGAACCAGACGATCACTGGCAAGGTACAGAGCGCGGTGGCTGCTGCCACCCAGCAGGCGAAGACGGTCGACGAGCAGAAAGGTATCTCTCGGAGTGCCACTGAGGTAAGTAGAATGCTTTCGTGTTGTGGAAAGCGGTTGAGCTAATGGGATGGGCGCAGTACTACTCCAAGGCACTCTCCTCGCCGTGGGGCCAGAAGGTCCGCCAGTTCTACACGACAACGAGTAAGCAGGTGCTCGACATCCACGAGGAGGCTCGTCGTATTGCCGACCAGCACAAGGCCAGCGGTGCCGCTCCTGCCGCACCCGTCGCTCCGGGAAGCGCTGCTGGCGGCATTAGTGGCGGACCAGCGCCTGCTACGACCGACCCCACTGCCCCCGCTACCACTGTTGTGTAACGCGATTGAGAGTGAAGATGAAGAAGTAAAGGCATTGTACAAGTGAACTGATCTGTAACCTACGCTGGATATATACTGCTTGGCTTGTTACTGTAATGAATCCCTAACGTCACGATATTCATTTATTTCCGAGTATGTTTCAAATAGTGGCATGATAACATTACATTGGATAAGTCGTAATTCTTCCTACAACAAACGCACCTGAAACCAAGCATGGTCAGAACACTAAGCGTCAGACGGTCCAACGTACGTACAAGACACCTGTTATACTTTGCTCGCAGAGATTAAGCAATGAGTCCCAGCGCTTTCATCTTGTCAAATTGGGTCGTGTAGCTCTTGACAGTATCGATCGTCTCCGTGAACCCCACCAGCTTCTGCGCACTTGTAAGATCATACTCCCGGTTCTGCTTCCCAAATCTGAATCCCTGGGATCAGCATCCCATCGCCCTGGACCATACCTCCGTGGAAAATCAGACCCACCCACAGACCAAGCTGGAAAAAACCAATGCGCTGTCCGAATTGTCTAGCGTGTCCTGCGCATTCGGGGCTTTATTAGACGTCTTTGCGAGGTACGCCGCCTTGTTGTCCTTGACGAACTTGACAATATCTTCTGTTTGGCCTGATGGGGATGGAGGTGCGCCCTCGAGCCCGAAGTAAGCGCATATACCGGGCCATACGGTAGCCCAGGAGACAACATCGCCGTTCGCAATGTTGTACGCTTTCTCAATCAGCTATCGGAAGATGAGAATGGCAGGTAGAAGTTGGATGGGACAAGAGCGAGCTTACCTGGGAATTGGAGGTGGCTTTGAGCGCAAGGTCGATCTCGAAGCGTGCCATGATGTCGTGATCGGTGTCGGAATGCGTAGTCTTGTAGGAAATTTCTGTGCCTGGGAAGGTGACAGTGGTGCCCGGCTGCAAAGCGGCCTTGACGGAGAGGTAGATAGCGAGTCCTGCGGCGATATTCCTAAGAGGGGATAACAGACATGACTGGGGTCGCATAGAGTAGTACAGCAGTAGGACTCTCACATGAAGTTACCTCTGGGAACCGTGCCGATAACCGCATCCGGCCTGACCTCCACCCAGGTCCACCTCCTTCCCTGGGAGAGCTCCTTCAGAATATCCACTTGCCCGTAGTAGAAGATCCTGCTGGCCCTCGGTTCGTCCTGGCGAGGCACATCCTCCTTCAACGGTGCATGCAGTGTAATCTCATCTTGGTATTCAACACCATAGTACTTCCCACCCGTCTGAAGCAGCACGAGCTCGAGGCTGTCAGCGCAGAGCTCGTTGAGCGCCTCGATCGCATGCCGGAGGAACGCGATGTTCACTCGGACGAGCTCTGTGATGTCCGGGGCTTCGCGATAAGCAGCAAAGAAGACGTGTGTGACCGTGCTGATATCCTTGACGTTGTCTCGGAGGAACTGCTTTACTTGTTCAGTGGGCTTGCTCAGATCCAGACCCGCGGCGAGCTGCAGCTTCGGCGAGGAGACGTCGATATTGAAGACTTCTTGCTCCTTTGGCGAGAGTGTGAGTGGGCGCGAGGTGAGGCCGGTTACGCGGGCGAAGGAGGTGTTTGGGAGGAGGTTGCGGAGGAGGGGGATCCCTGAGATTCCGCTCGCCCCGAAGACGAGTGCATGGTTGCTAGACATTTGGGGATTTTGGTGTATAATTTTGTAGTCGGATAGTCGGCTGTGTAGCAAGCAAAAGGGTTGAAAAAGCAATCCATACTCCGAGTGATATTATTCATGGCCGTGGCTTGAAGAGAACTGACAAAGCCACTTCAGCGATGTCATTTGTTTGCTCATAGCTAACTCAATAGCCGCCACAATCAATTTACAAGCTTGCCTTCGTCCTATGTCTCCTGGAACAGTATTAGGGAACGGCGGGAACATCAGGAGCTTAAGCTTAAGCTTTAAGTATCAAGCTTGAAGCTTGCAATCTCGTGAGATACGGGAGCAGCCATGCGAAAGCCGGTTTGCTGGGTACGTCTGAAGCACATCCTCGCCTGGCTCTTTAAAATTCTTACTCAGTGCTCCTGTTGAGGCCGACTACTAGTCTCTACCAGTTCGCCTTGACGGTATTCTACGAACGTCTTTTCATTACGTTCTACTTGATCAAGGTTCCGCCGTGGTTCCTGCTTCTGGTCATGCAAACTAGCGATCTGCTTCCGGCTCAAGTGTTCAGGAGGCATCTTTACCGTATACTTGCGAAGAGCTCCCTTAGATGAAGACCGCATTGAATAGTTGCAGGCTACTGCTTGGCTTTCCTAGCGTCTTTTCTGGTTATTCGGAATTCAGGCGAAGTTTAAGCCTAAGGAGTCTCATGAGCTTGGATACGATGCTAAACGTCCCCAGTGTCCTCCTGGCCGTAGCATATCAGACTGCAAGGGCTCGATTTTCTCCGCCGTCCTGACGGGATCCGCCATTAACGGACATTTCTCATTCGACAGAGTATTTGTCTCGACGGCCAGAGAGGACTATCCTATCTTGCTGGTTTATGCCTTTCTCAGCAGGAGAGACGGTCTATCTTAAGTGTCAGGTACACGACAAAACCACTTCAAACAGGACGGCCGCGCACAGTAGCTCCGATTACCACATCTCTCCTGTTGCCGTACATCTTAGGGCGACGCGAATATAAGGATGAAGACACAGGTACCTATACCGCCAGCCGTTGACCTAGCGAGTTCTGGTTAGAATCCAAGTCTCATCTGGACTTCAACATGTCGGTCAAGGCAAAGCTAGCATCAACTGTTATGGCTTTTGCGCTTGTCGGGCTTATAGTCTTAGCTGAGGTCGCCGCTGCCACCGTCAAGAAACACCGGAAATTTCCATTTCCGCTACCTCCTCAGTCTGTGGTATGTTCATCGCGTATCCGAGGTGTATTAGTCTGCTGACCTCTCCTCGTATCTGGTATCGCCTGTCACCAGTACCTAGACCCTTTCTCTTTCGCTGCCCTAGGGGAGAACGCGACCTTCAGAAACGATTCTTTCACGAGTTACTTCAATCCCACGGACACGATGGCACCATTCTTCCAGATCTTCGATCCGTCTTTCGTCACCAAAGTCCTTGGGAACACCCCATCCATCCAGTGTATCGCCTACAATCCACAGTTTGCCTTCGCACACGAGGCACCCATATACGTTGCGGATACGGATGAGGTCTTCTTCTCCGATGTCGATGGAACCTATAGAGGAGAGCTGGGTTATGATGGCTCGAATAACAACAGCGTCGTCAGTAAGATCAGTATGAAAGAGGTCAAAGATGCCATCGACGCAGCAGGCGGTAGCCCAGTCAATGTCAATGCTACAATCACTACGGTGAGCATCTCCTCACCATTCGCGTATATGCAGACTTAACTCTATCCGAAGCTTCGGTTGCCTCACATGGTCCAAATGACCAACGGCGGCACTGGGCCATACCGCGGAAACCTGCTTCTTGTGAACTCTGGGCGGGGGACATTGCCACCCAACCTGGTCACAGTGAACCCCAGTCCTCCATACAACGCCACGGTTCTGCTGGATAACTATTTTGGCCGTCAATTCAATTCTTTGGACGATGTCAAAGTCCACCGGGCTAGCGGCAACATCTTTTTTACGGACCCACCGTAAGCAATCTTATATTGTGACCCGCTGCATGGCGATTTGACTGTCGACATACACTAGCTATGGGTATCTTCTCCAAATCAGGCCCCCTCCTGAGATGCCTTCACAGGTCTACAGATACAACCCTGAAACTGGTGCAGTGAAGGTCGTTGCAGACAGTTTCAAGGCCTGCAATGGGATCGCGTTCGATCCTTCGGAGACGGTTGCATACGTGTACGTCCGCTTCATACTTCCAAGGATACGATCTCGTCTAAGCATTGTCCGATAGCTCAGATACTGGAGCGTTAGAGGTTTCCGGAGGCTCCGACCAGACACTCCCCGCTACCATGTTGAGTGGCATTGCATTCGGTGCATTGGTTTGGTGACAGATCAGACTGATTACCGCTCCAACAGATACGCGTTTGACATCGAGCCTCTTACACAGGCCTTCACGAACCGTCGCGTATTTGCTTACGCTGACGCTGGCATCCCGGATGGCATTCAGGTCGACTCCCTTGGTAACGTATACTCTGGAACTGGAGAGGGTGTTTCGGTGCGTTGCTGCATTCTCTTGACAACACTCTTAAAACCTGACGAGACCCCCCAAAACAGGTGTGGAACCCAGAAGGAACGCTGATTGGCAAATTCTTCCTGAATTCTACTTCGGCGCAAATGGTATTCGCAGGCCCGGGGAGACTTGTCATCCTTGATGAGACATCGGTTTATCTGGCGAAGATCCGTGCTCAAGGGATTAGCCTGGCCTATCCATAGGCGCCCGACTTCATCCGGCTCGGAATACATTGTGAATCAGAATCGAGCCTTCGGCTTGGTGAATGTACCTACCGTTTCCGTCGCAAGCAACCTGCCACTGGCGACCTGAAGTCTGTGCGCGAGACTGGTTGTGATCACTGTGCACAGGCTTTGTCCAGCTCATTTTGCCAGACCATATTCTACTCGCCCTGTTGAACCATACGACTGCAGACATTGCCCTGGCGCGAAATCCGCAAGTCAGTGAGAACGATCAGGATTCATTTGAGGAAGCGTAGTCGCATTCCTAGCGTGCACATAGGTTCCGTTTCTGGTACCAGGACGCACAGACGATCCACTCACTTTCGACTCTTGGTTTAATTCTGCGAACCCGGTGAATTTCAAGAAGCAAAACCAGTCAATCCAGGGACCACACCAAACGCCGGCCCACCCTTGCCAAACATCTACCTCAAGTCGCATACCAGCTCCTCTGGCTTCTCGTAAGCAGCAAAGTGTCCACCGCTCTCATGCTGGGACTCGTACACCACATCGCCCACGAGCGTCCTCATCCACCTGGCGCCAGTCAAATCAAGTGCAGAGTTGTCGTCGAAGGTTAGAAATCATAATGTGAGGTGGTGGAGGAGACGCACGATCTGGGCGCTATGCACGCTTCAGCCGGGAAGTACGAGACACCCATCGGCACGCCGGTCACCTTGGGGAGCTCGCGGTCGCCGGCCTTCTCGAACTCGTAGTATATCCGCAACGAGCTCGCCGGACCTGCCCGAGAGAACCAGTATATCGAGACCCATGTCAGGACTACCATGCACGTATTCAGTCAGTCATGGACACAATATATAACTAATGAAGTTGCAATTATGCACCTTCATCGTCATCCCAGGGATACTTATCGGTCCAGGTTACCAGTCGATCGTATATCCAAGCAAGCAATCCAATCGGTGAGTCCGTAAGCCCATAGCCCAGGGTCTGAGGCTGAGTTGATTGTTCGAGGTAGTAGCCGGCACCGTTATCCATGAACCACTTCGACCGCTCGAGGCCCTTGCGCTCAGAAGGGGAGTAGGGGCTAAAGGGCATAAAGGCATGGAGGAGCAATTCAGCAAAGAGAATGGGGTTCATTTGTAGCTTTGGGATGTCAGAACTGTGTATTTCAGACAGGTTGAGGGTCGATAGAGATGAGTAGGCTGCAAGCGCAAGGATACAGAGATTACCCACATGGTGAAGTTTGTATGCCAGGCCTTGTCATGGTTCTTGCCATACATGGACGCCATTTTGCGGGTAACCTGGGGCAAGCATGATTCCCTTAGTTGTATAAGTCGCCGGTTGATGTGCGGGGCTCACAAAATGCCCCCAATCTCCGGCTTGGGTCACTAAATATACAAAATGACTAAGAAGGTCAATGTTCGGGAGTGAGACTTTTGCGGACCATATTCCTTGTATCCGAGTGCTAACATTAACTTATGTCCGACCTGCATGATGCTTACTCGGGGACCCTGTACACCAACAAGCGGAGTAACACGCACCTCCGCATACTGCGCCATCGTGAATCCTTTATGTTTTACCCCCTGTGAGAAGCCATATCCTGGTAGTCCTAGAGCCACGACATGGAAGCTGGGATGCTCCGGCAACACCTCATTTAGAAGAGGTAGGATCTTCCGAGCCTCAATGAAACTTCCAGGCCCTACGGCATACCGTTAGTTACGTCTCATGACTGGACCCATCTGCTGAGACGTACAGCCATGGCAGAAGAATAGCGGAACAGCGGTATTCACGTCACTTCTCTGATGCAAGCAATGCACGCTCAGCGTCCCAAACCCGTCGACCTCGATGTCCCTCGTGAATTGCGGAAGCTCATTCAGTTCCGCCTCGTATTTCCGCCAATCGTAGCCCCTCCTCCATCGTTCAAGCAAGCGATGCACGTCCGCCAGAGGCACGCCGTAGGCCCACCCGGCTTCATCTAGCTCGTCAGGCAGCCGAGTGACCTCGAGTTTTGCACGCAGGAAGTCGAGTTCAGAGTCGGCGACAGAGATTTTGAACGGTCTCTCAGACATAACGTAAGTTCACCGTCAGACGTAGTTGCATCATCAACGCGGCAGTTTATGTCTCCTGCATAGAACTTCCCGGCGCATATGACTAGAGCGTGTGACTGTCTCAAGAATCACGTACTTAGGATCAGCAGAACGCAATATTGGGGGCTTATCCAGACTAAGTAAACCGTCGCAGCAATGAAGTCTGAGCCTGGCACTGCAAGAACAATGTGTGCAGACCACAAAGCGAGAGAGGCAAAGAATAGAACAGCTCGGGCTGCCGCCGCCCAGAGCGTAATGCCTGATATGGCTTGGCATGCCGGTCACGTGACTGTTACGCGTCGCCTCTGTCGGCGAGTCCACACTTTTGATTCATGGCATCTCAGCCTCTTGCGATAGAGATGAGCGCTTACTAAAAGACTATCCAATCATTGGTAAAAGTGTGTGATCTAATCCTAAACAAGCAAAGAAAAGTGCAGAAGCTTGGATGCGTTACTCAAGGTGGCCCGGGCGCAAAGCTCAATTGTCTCGAGTAGGTGAGTTGAGCTCACAATCCCAGTCGTAAGTAGTTCATATAGCACCCTTGATGATATTGGCAGCTTCAGATACATCACATTAGCATCGGCAAGACATGTCAGAACAGTATCACACACCTTGCTCCCCAATGACATAGGTTGTAGCTAGGATGACCAGTCAGTACCGTTCGCTGAGATAATGGAATGGATTTGGAATACCTTGTGTGTGTGAAGCAAAGTGGAGGGGAACCACTGAAAGATCAGCTACGCGGATGTTGCTCGTACCATAGACCTGACCGAGCGATATGATATGAGCGAGCTGAAGAAGTCATGGAAAGATCGAGTCAACAGACCTTGAGCTTTGGATCCACGACCCCTCCTTTGTCCTGTGGGAGCATGGAGCACGCTCCGATAGTGTCTGCTCGATAGTGGTTAGTTATACCTGACGAATGCCTTCTCGCCCAGGTCTAGTGCTCACGATAGGTAGTTGTCATGTAGGACTTCAACCAGTCTACATCAAATCATCTTTCTCAGTATTGGACATATGGAGAGATGAGGCGATGTTACCTGCGATCTCTTCATCCGTAGTGACTTCCGGTCCAGGGTTGACCTCGTCCACTGAAATGGCACGGAATCACTATTGCGGCGTCCTCGTGGGGGATGCACTGGAAGCTTACCAACAAGGTCCTTGAAGGGCACCGTCTTCCCAAGTCCGCGAGCAAACTTGACCGTTTCAACGAATGTCTGTAGGTCTAGGATGCTGCTGGTCAGCGACGAACTCGTCAGAGTACGATTGTCGGATTACCAATTTCTTCCTCGAGGTAGTGAGGGTCAAACTCGGGGTCCTCTTCGGGGTCCTTCGCCTTGACGTGCTAAAGGGCAACTGTAAGGGACTGTTTGGCAAGAGAATATTTAGATGAGCCTACAATCGTCCCTCTCGAGAAGAAGTGGTTCATCAAAGCAAGTATCGTCAGGTACCTCTTCCCAGGCTTGGGAGGGTCTAATGGCGGACGTAGATGAGCTAATCTGCACTCTCAAATCTGCGCAAAGACATACTCGGACGAGACAGGAAGCCAGGGAAGGAGATGAACTCGCATCCAGGTGCACCCTTTTCCAGTCGCTCCAGCTGAATCTTGTATTGCTCACGCAACTGCGGAGAATATTTCGATGCATTGTTCTCAATCTTCTCTTTGGCCGCTTCATGAATCTCATCGGCTCGTTTGGACAGCATCTGAAGAGGCACGAAGGTGAAGCCGACCATTCCCAAGGTGTAGAGGCCCTCGCCCTTCGCGCTATTTCACCTTCAGCCTTGACTATGAAATGAGTGGTTAACAGCTAGCTTACTGAAGCTCGATTTGCTCCGCCATCGCCTTCGGATCACGCAAGATATCGATAGTATCAAAGGTTACATCCTCCCGAATCTCTAGGAGACATCATTAGAGACGGCGCGCAGGGTCGAAGAACGTTATTACCCCATGAGATACCGATGAAGCAATGCTCCTGCACATTTTCGCCGACTGTGGGAAGAGGCAAGACCACCGGAATATCAAGGCTCTTTAACAGTGTCGGGTTACCGATACCGGAGAGCTCCAGAAGCTGAGAGGACTTGAGGCCCCTGAATTTATCGCCGCTCATGAGTTCTGTCCCTCTCTTATGCGTGTCAAGAGTACTCACCCAGCACATAGCACAACTTCCTTCTTAGCGTTGACAGTGTAGGTCCGGTTACCGTATGCGAACTCGACGCCCGTCGCGACTACGAGACCATTGCTATCCGTAGCGGTCTCGAGCTTGTGCACGGACGCTTGCACAAGAACGGAGAGATTGGGTCGATTGACATTCGGGTCGTAGTATGCCTACCCTCTCTTCAGAATAATGTGGACTACAGGGCGACAACCTTACCGTCACGGCGTAGGTACGGGTAGAAGTCTTCGGGTCAATAGTGTTTGTCCCAAAGAAGACGCCGGTCGGCTATCGACTCAATTAGACAACGCATCATTCAAAGTCCAAGGAAGAATCGGCATACGTCACCACCAAGCTGACGAGGAATGGTCAGTCCTAGTTACGCGCAGATATAAGGAAGAATACGCACGGGATTTTTAGCGATCGGCAGCCCCAGGTTGAGCAAGGTCTACAGCGCGGTAAGCGTATGCCTGTAGATGGGCTGATACATGAAGGCACACCTTCTGGATCTGAAGCTCCGCGGCGTTGATTTTGGTGGGGAACGCGGTCGTCAGAGGACCTTCTACAATTTCAGACCAGTCTCTTAGTGATGGTTGGAGGAGTCAGTCACCTGTGGAACCTTTGTGCCAGCCTTCGATACGTAGCCCGTGCTTTGTCACTATCTCAGGAGTAGGGTATACGCAGCTACACCGAGAGAATTATCAGCAGCGCCATTATCATGATAAGGATAGATGATTCATACGTTTCGGTCTTGTGACAGTATGCCTCATAGTTCTCCCAGTTCCATCCCGGGTTACCCAGTCTTTCGATGTCTTTCTGGAGGTAAGCATCAGTAGCTGGCCCCGTGAGACTGACTTACCGTTGATTTCTTCTGCAGGAGGCTTCGTCCAGCACATGAAATTAATGCCAGAGCTTCCGCCTAGGCCTTTGCCCCTTGGGAACTTTCAGATGGCTGGACGCAGAGAGTTATGTCACTCGCTCACCGATTCCAGATGAACTCGTTGTTGTTGCAGTGCTTTTGAGGCGTCTGCAACAATGCTCGGTATAAGATATAAGCTTCGACGGGATCAAACTCACCGTCTTGAATGCCCAGTCATAAGCCGGGATTCCGAAATGGCTTCCCCAAGATGCAGGACGCACTATTCCGTAAGTTAATAAATATGCCTATGCGAGAGGAGAGGAGTTCATCTACACAAGAATGGGTCGTTCAGGTTTGCATTACCGGCTTCAAGAACGAGCACGGATACCGCGGGATCCTCCGTCAGTCTCGCCGCAATACACAAACCTGAAGTCTGATATGCAGTCAGGAAATAAGATGCATCGAGTCGGCAATAAGTATTACCCCTCCGCCTAGGCGACAGTGAGTGTACTAGTTGTATACGCCACAGTTGGACACTCACCAACGATGATGAAGTCGAAGGCCTTTCCTGTGACGTCTTCTAGTTTAGCCACCATCTTCAGATATGTGCGTACTTGCTGCTGTGAGGAATGAAGACAATATAGGTCGCTACTCCCCTGGTCTCTTATACCAACCCGGTAACTTACTGGCAGGATAAGGACGTTGGCTCACACTTGTATGGACCCTTTCTCTAGTAAGTCCTTGGTATCACATGAGAAACGGGAGGAACATCGCCGTCAGCCACGAGGGGGTTGGCCGCTATGCACCTAGGGCATAAACTGCGATTCTGGTAGCTAGAGAACGCAGGTACGGGTAGAGAAGCAGACTCCTAAAATTGACGGTTCCGTTAGACTTCACATTCGGAAAGTCTCTCGTACCGACTTGCTTATCGACCCATCAGCTAACGCCCACAGATGACGTTTGTGGGTGAGCTCGGAGCATAAAGTGCGGCCACGACTTGAAATGGGGTGAGGGCAAGGCTGTAGAGCGGACAGGTTTCTTAGTCGCTCGAGATTCAGATACAGGAACGTACGTAGGTCCCTGACGGCGAATACCTGTCCTATACCGCGTGATGATAGCCCTCAATGTGATGCATTGCCGAGATCGCCGTTATCTTGGAAGGGGACCTTCAGTGTACGGTACCAGAACACCCGAGATGGGCGGGGTTGTATCAGTAGCCTTTTACGTTGCTTAGCACACTCTGACAAGCCATTTATGTTTTGCGGAGACGCGGAGACTAGAACCAGTTGCTCCACCAGCTGGTTGTAGCAATATCCTTTATGCGAGCAGGAAGTCGAGTATTGTTGATGTCACATGCCCGCGTCCGCCGCCTATAATTCGACTGAGATCTGAAGGCATTGGATGGTCGGATGCTCAGCGTTGTGCGCGCTCTAGTAGATCTCGGGGTTACGCTGGATACTAGTAACTGTTGAATGCATGAAAGTTCGACTTGAAGGCTAGCAGGAGCTTTGTTGCTGATGTAATTAAGGAGCTTGTATTTACGGCGTTCGCGTTTGCCACTACCTTGCCATCCTCGCTAATGTGTCGCCATACGCAAGTATTCTGGCACATGAATGTGTTGGGTCTTGGCCGGGTCTATTGTTCTTCGTAGACTGTCTTCAGGCGTCCGCTGTGCCCAACCAACTAACTGTTTGGGTTTGCGTCGATTCCTGCAATATCCCTGCTGATCCTCTCCGAGCGCTCCGGTTGCCCAACAAATTTACCCTCGAGATGTGGCAGTCCGTATCATGCCGTAGACGCTCTATCATAGATCGGGTAGTACACCGTACGGCGTAGCTGGATACTTCTAGGAGACCGCCATACCCGAAGCAGCCTAGTAATTTAGGTCTAGCTTGGGCTCCCGCATGTAGGCGCATCATGCTCGAGGGAGATACCAGAATCCGCCTCGCCTAACCTGCAGGGCCGTACGCACAATCGCCGTACGCACAATCGCGATATGGCCATTTCCATTGGTACGTGATGGGTACGTCGCAAGATAGCCCAACCGCGGCTTAGCCTTGCTGAACGTCATTGCCGATACTATTGGGACAGGATCAGTAACGCAGCAGTCTGAATCCGTATCCATGCACTAACCCCGACGCCGTCGTTCGTTTTGCGCTCCCCGTCTTGTTTTCTCAGGAAAATAGTACTAACCCCAATTCTAACCCCACAAGCCCGGTGACATCCTTTCTCCGTCAAGGCGTTACCGGCAATATTGCAGACTTTAAATTCCCCAGGCAGGCAGAGCCTATTGTTGTCTACCGTACGAGGTCTCTCAATCCGCCTTCAACTGCAAATCCAGCATGGGTAGTCCAGCATCAATCGCGTGAGTCGTCGCAATCTTGCTTTACCGAGTCCACCTAGTAATCTCTACTACCTTAGCCATGGCCCTGCTCTGATTGGGCTATTCTTTAATATTCTTCTCTACGGCATAATGATCACCCAGACATTCCTTTACTTCCACTCGTTCCCGCAGTAAGTCTTTTCGCATTAAAACGCTGTCATGTCTGACTCTGGCCACTTAGCGACAGAACGTGGATGAAAGTATACGTAAGGTCATACAAGCCTAGGACCTAGCTCGCTACTAACCTGTTCAATGGCAGGTCGCCGTACTATTTCTTGCAGATACCGTCAATTCCATCTTTGATTGCATTTGGATGTATCAGTTTGTTATCCTACATTTCGGTATGTCGCGGGTCTTCGGTGATATTATGCCTTCTCAACTGAACGAGCCTTAAGGTGACGCTGAATTTATTGCCAGAGCCAACTGGAGTGAGTACCAGGAATGATACCCATCAATATTGTTTCCTGATGTATTATTCTCGCGAAGTCTTTGCAACAGGTGCGATGCGTTCATTTATTAGTAGCCCGTCTGACACTGACTGGAACTCCCCACTGTGGTCGTAGATCCCGCTCTCACCGTATGTGCACGACTCACTGCCACCACAGCAGACTAGCTGACAGCACCTACAGGGCATTATCGCGAGCCTCGTTCAATTATTCTTCGCCTGGAGGATCAAAGTGCTCACCAACAATAATTGGCTTGTAGCTATTGTGATTGTCGCTGCCTTTGCTGGCGTCTGTGCGTTCCTAGTGTCCGGTACTCTATAACTGCTTCTGACCATATGTTTCAAGGCGGCGGTATAGGAACCGCAATCGCTATCAAGTTTGTGCCCAAGTTTGTCGAGTTCCAGAGGTTCGAACCAGTTGTGGTCGTCTGGCTTATTGCCAACGCCGTCGGCGATATCCTCATAACGGCTGTCCTCACATGGCATTTGGTAAGGATTGATTTCCACTATCTCACGCATTCTGACTCTAAAAATCTCAACAGCGAAGGCATAGAACGGGCTTTCCTGCCACTGATGACATCGTTAACAAAATTATTAGATGTACGTGTCCAGCAGATCCACGAGTATGACACTGATTTCCTTCTAGTGACCGTGCAGACGGGAATGCTAACATGTGTAGTCGCGCTCTTTGACGCTGGGTTCTTTGCGGCGGATGTAAGTCGAACCCGCCCACTCAGTACTTCCTCTAACACATCCATCTCGCCAGTCATCCGGAATGTAAGCACACCATCACCCTATATCCTCGTTCGCTGCCGATGGGCTCGCAGACACCTTGGATTCAATTTCCCGCTGTCGAAGCTCTACACCAACTCGATGATGTCGACGTTAAACTCCAGGACAGGATGGAGGATGAACCGGACTACAGAACCGGGTCACGAAGACGCGGAAGCTATAGCGAGCCACAGAGACACTCGCATCCGTAAAGTACGCCGTGCTTCCCTGCGACTTAGACGCATGTAGTCTGATTCGCATCTAGCATAACAAAGTCCTCAACTTTTCTCAAGGTCGGAATCCAGAGGTAGGACAGCCATATGTAAAAGGATTGCGCTTCTGACGCAGATCATCAGGTCTTCGTGCATGTCGAATCACATCAGATGGTGGACGTCGACCAGAAAGTCTCCACGGCCCTTCATACTGACCAAGAAGACGACGCCGGGCATTCGCAGTATCACCAGAGCACGGACAAGAGGTAAGTCATGCCAGATGCCGATCTTACACCTCATGGACTAGTTGGCACAGTCACTCCCAGTTCATCGCAGAATGAGATGTCTCTATGTAGCACATACCGCTCCACGCCATTCCTTCACGCCGCCTCCAAAAATCGGTTTGGGGCAATGAGCGCATGTATGCCGTCATGGCGAATGCAGCATGCCGTCTATGCTTTCCAAAATACGTGATGGCGGTCGCTGACTTGACCAGTGATCACTAAGTTCCGACTACTCGTTTCACCTGGAAAGCAACTGCCCACCTCCAAGGCTGTATGCTCTCATTTGATGGTCGCTATCTGTTCATCTCCATCTCCCTCTTGATAGCCCAATCAACGGCCTCCTCCACATCCTCTGCGATGTAGGTGGGCTTGTGCGTGGGAGGGCCTTGTTCGGGGTCGTACACCCCAGTGCGTACGAGGACAGACGACCAGCCAGCGCCGTTTGCACCCGCGATGTCTAATGCAAAGTTCAGTCATACGCATACTCGCGGTAAATTAGAGGGGCGTACCAGACTCTGGATTGTCACCCACCATATACCTGAGGGTGCGAGTGAGCCTTGCCTGGAATGACATGTGGTCCAACAGGATGCTCACACTTCTGGGCTGACGCTCGGCCGGACTCCGGAGAGGGCCTCCAAGCGATCCACTAACACCTTCTCCGCAAACTTATACGTTGCCTCTGTGGGTTTCCCGTACTGCACGTACGGGTACCTCTTCCCCGTCAGCGACTGATACACAGCAGAGAATGCCTCTCTAAATGCGCCCTGCCCCAGGCGCGGTCTCTCGAAATCTGAGCGCCAGAGCAGATCCGGATTACAGAATACCAATTCTGGACCCGACTTGAGCTGCTCCTCGATGGGAAGGTATGGCCCGCCGATGACGCCGCCGGACTGGACGACGTCGCAGAGCACTTGAACGTCCAGCGCCCAGTTGCGCGGGTCGTGGAACACGAAGACAGCGCTGATGGGTGTGGAGGAGAAGTCGACTTTCTAATGAAGCTGAGTTGTGAGCATAGGGGAACAACGGAGGGGGAGTAGAATAGTACCTTGGTAGAAGCATGTTCCTCATGTGAGAGCTCGTGGAACGGCCAGACACTATGCAGCCCTCAATGTCGATCCCCGGCGATGACGCTCCGCCTACCTCGGATTCCAAGCCATAACGTCTAGTGTTGTGTATACTTTCTGAAAACCGTACCTGAACCGACTTCAACATGAGGTAGCTGACGAACCCTAAGAACACCCTTACCCTTCAGCGATTTTACGCACTTCATCTCTTTTACCGCCCAGAACCAGGACGTCTTCCTGGGCATACTTGCGGACGACGGATTTGAGAACTGTATGCGATTGTACGTATTGCGTCGATTGGATCTGCTCGCACAGTCAACGTCGATGCGGATATGAATGTACGAGCCTGCTCACATCAAAACCAAGTTGACTTGTCAATTTCCTGCACCTCTCTTCCTCACCCATTCCTCCTCCGTTCGTAATCTACTAGAACAGGCAGAGTAGGGCCACATGTTTCGAGAAGTTGTTGGGAAGGCTTACAAGGATGTAGGGGATCTTCCTGAGACACCCCTCTGAGCGTCAAGTAAGAAGTATTTGCCATCATTACTCACACATTCATCGGATTATCTCCCTCTAATTTAGCCAAGGCGCGTTTAGCCGCAGGAAGAGCGGTCTCGCCGCGAAGCAACACGCCATCCTTTACCCATACGTTGGTGAGTGATTCTCAGAGCTTCGACCGTCCAGAATCCACGAAAACATACAATATCAAATGCAAATGCCAAGGGTGTATCCAGTTGTCGTCGAGAGGCTGCGTTTGGTGGGCGTTTTAGAGCAAGAGTTCTGCGAACGCTCAACCAACTGACCTTGCGTCTGCAAACTTCTAGTCCATCCCTCCTTAGAAGCGACTGAACATCGTAAATACGCGCTGCTAGTCGCTGTACTGAGCGAAGAATCGCAGAAGAAACGGTGCGTGCGTCGTAGAGCAAGCATGAGGGAGTAAGAGTACTAGTCGTCGGACGCGCTTCAACGCGACATTTAGCAAATCTAAAAATAGGAGTACCATCGTATCGTATCTATTTTAGGAAGGCTTGATAACCCTCGAATAGCGCGCTCGCCATCCCGAATCCCAGCGCTAATATGGCGAAACCAGTCCTCTCACCGTCTCCGCCATGGCTCCCCGCATTGCAGTCGTCGCTGCTGGTGCAATGGGCGCCGCAGTCGGCAAGCGTCTGACATCTGCCGGCTGTACTGTCTTCACCACCCTCGAAGGCCGATCCTCCGGTACTCGTAAACGCGCCGAAGATGCAGGGATGCAAGATGCTACCCTCTCGCATATCGCGAAGAATGCTGACTGGGTGCTGAGTATACTTCCACCGAGCGAAGCCTATGCCTTTGCGAAGAGCTTCCTAGAGGTTTATCCGAGTGGGCAGACGCGGGAGGTGGGCTTTGCTGATTGCAATGCGGTCAGTACGGGCACCATCAAGAGGATCAGGGATCTCTTTGAGGGCACCGGGATCAAGTTCATCGATGCGGGCATCATTGGCGGACCACCAAGGGAGAACTACGATCCGACGTTCTACGCGTCTGCGGACAGTGAAGAGGTGCTAAATTCATTTGTCGAGCTGAATAAGTACGGAATGAAGATCAAACCTCTTATTGGCGAAGGGAGCGGTATAGGCGATGCGAGTGCACTGAAGATGTCCTATGCAGTGAGCAGAAATATGCGATAACTGGAGACTATAATCTGAAACCTTCGGGCAGGGTATTCAGAAAGGTCTTACAGGTCTGACGACGACAGTGATCCTGGGTATGCCCGAAGCTTTGTGTATATTATCGCGGCACTAATAATCTAATTTTTAGCTGCTCACGCGTCGTCTCCCGCAACCGCTCAAGCCCTCATCTCCGAGATGTCCCTCTCCCAACCAGCCCTGCTCCAACGCACCACGAAGTCCATCCCGGACATGCTTCCAAAAGCCTACCGCTGGGTCGGCGAGATGGAGGAAATCTCTGCGTTCGTAGGCGAAAGCGGGGAGAACAATATACATAAGGGATTGGCGAGCACGTTCGCGAGAGTGGAAAAGTCGCTAAAGGGTGATAATGCGGATGTCGAAGTTCTGAAGGATTTTGTCGAGAGGGCGAAGAAGGTGCTGGCAGAGAGGGAGGGTGGGCCCGATAAGACGTAGAGAGGTGTTCAGATTTGATATTACAGGTCTAGTGAGGACGTAGAGCGATATCTGGCACAGAAGTCCGAAGGATTGTATTTCTATCGTGATATGACGGATGCTATCTCGCTTACTGGACCAGGGCGAATCGAGTCCTAATTATGCTCGCCGAAGAGGGCGTCGGGGGCGAAGTACTCACGGACTCAAAAAGTTTGAGTCATGAAGGCGTCTCCTATCAACTGTAACGGCCGGGGCCATGACTGACAAAGTGTCTCTAGTTCGTATGGATTCACGCATTGATTACCACCGATACATATAATGATCCCAATCCAGAGAATGATGCCAATATCGATACAGATACCTATTGCTACACTATAACTAGTCCGCGCTGTGGGTTATGCTACTAGTACGACCCGATAAGTTCGGACGCACGCTCGCCATAAGACCCTAACTTAAGACAATCTACCTGACTGTTTATACACACCCCAATGTACAATCATGAAGATAGAGAGACACTGAAGCAAACTTATATTGAATAAAGATATTTGAGGCTGACGCCGCGGGTGGAGGATGCAGGAGTGCGGTATAATGAATCGAAGCGCGTGTCTGGTCAAAAAGAGTCAGAACAGCCGACGCATGCTAGAGCAGATTCCAGCTCACCTTGAGCGAAAAATAGGTCGCTGCCGACCTTGAGATAATGCTATAGACGCTTGCTATGATGGGATGTGTTGCAGAAGTATGTCCGATGTTCCTCGCAGGTCCCAAAAGCCCACAGGTCATATACTCGAGAGCGTCGCTCAGTTGTGTTGTTCGAAAGTGGAGGTCCTGTTGCTAGACGATCAGAACAAAAAGCGATATAAGAGGGCGCAGTGATACTCACCTCGAGCGCGCCATGAGTTACTGTCGAATTCAAGAGGACTCTCGAGAACCTTGGCGAGTATGAACGAAGCTTGGATGGGATGTAGAGGTTGATAACGCTTAGGCCCTGCTACGAGGAAGCAATTTTACTTTATAATGTATTGGAAAGGATGATTGATGTCGACGCCCGGGTCGAGGATGCGAGAGTATGGGATCCTCGGATAAGATGTCGACATTGGGTATTGCTATAACGGGTTGAGGAAGCATGTGTGCGGAGCGTATCAAGGTTGTTTCGATATTTGATTGTTGGGAAGGCACGAGTCCTGAGAAAGACTGTCAGAACTCAAGCGCATTTGAGAACGGGCTTCTGACTTACTTTGAGCGCATGATGGGTCGCTGTTGACCATAAAAAGATGCTCTAGACGCTTGCCTTCCACTTGTCTTCCGGACTCCAGTCATTGCCTCAGATCCACTCCTCTCTCCGTGCGTGTCCTCCCCCCTCCCCCCTCCGGCCACCCCCGGCCCCCCTTCTCCGCCCCTCCCCCTTTCCTGTTCCTCTTCAAGCCCACCAGACGCGGTCAGAGCCACGCGTCTCCCGGGAATACTATCAATGGCAGGATTTCAGTGAGATGATATGCAGGAGATGACGAGAACTATCGTACCTCGACGGAGCCCGTCCCTTCCATTACTCCGGTGCTGCGCTGGACCTCTTGCACGAAGCGCTTGGCCTTGGTGCGCTGCTCCTCGAGTCGAGCCTCAAGCGCTTTGGTCTGCTCCCTCGCGGAGACTCGGCACTCCTCGACTTCTTCCTCAAGAACGTCGATACGCCTTTGGTACTTCTTGGACAGAATCAGAAGATCGCCATACTTGCTCCTCAGATCATCATAGGCCATTCCAATCTCCGCCTTCTCTTGTCTGCTGATCTCAAGCTCCTCCTGAAGCTTCTGCACCTCGTCGCCCAGCTCAGTCATCCACCGGCGATGGGAGTCGATGACAATGTTCCTGACGTCGCCCTTCCGGGAAGATTTCATGCCGACCAGCCGCTGGACATAAGCGAAGGATAACCTTTTCTCCCTGGGCGCCGCCAGCCCCTCGTCTCGCTTGTTGTGCTTAGCGACCCGTTTGCTGGAGGCGGGCGTAGCGGGACCGGGGTGATGGACGACGGTCGGCGAGAGAGAGGAGGTGAGACCGGGGGAGACCTCCCTGGAAAGAAGAAATGGTGCAATTGGTGGAACAGAGGAAGAAGTAGATGGGCTCCTGCGTAGGATGCGGGAAGCAAGAGACTGCTGGGGAGCTTCGGAGGAGGCCTTGGATGGCGTCAGCTTGGCATGGAGAGACACAAAGGTGTTCTTGAAGGCAGGCATATTGATGGTAGAGAATGCTGATAGTGTTGGTCGATGTCTTCAGTGACGAATAAGAGTAAGATCAAGAGAGGAGATGCAGACTCGAGAGGCTATGTTGTTGAGGACAAAGTGAGATGAGTGACACAGGCAGAGAAGCAGGCTCTTGTATCCAAGTGGAAGGCGGCTGACCGAGATAGACAGGTTCGAGAGCGTCAGCCAGGGATTCTTGCGGCTGGCAAGTCCGGTTCGTTTTGCCAGTTGCAAAACGGACTGGACTTGTCAGCCGCAACGAGTCGACAGAAAGAGCAAATGTGCTTTCGTCGAGTCATTCCGGCTGACTTGGCATTGGCAAAGGGGCTGCGTCTCCCGTGCGTATTGCTGAAGCTTGAAGGTTGAAGGGCCACAAATTGAATGGTGCTAGCCTACACGTCGCTGTGACGAAAAACGAGACGCGACGTGTCACGTCACCTTCTACCTTCCTCATCTCCACGCGATGCATGTCCGCCGCTATCTGCGAGCGCCTATAAAGAGTCTCGAATACGTCGAGCTGCTGGCAATTACAACAAGCCGCGGTTTTTGATGGGACGGATGCTCATTGAGTCACAGATTCATTTCAGCCCCTCGAACATCGTTCGTACGAGCGCCCAGACAACCCACGCAATGAAGAAACCAGGCTCATAATATCACTGGAGGGCAATGATGTTCTGAGCTGTAAGTCAGTGATAATTGAACTCAATTAAGGTGCCTTTGTTGGTAAACTTGCACACGTTACAATTTGCAATCTGATGGACCGCTGCGCCGGACTAATAGGCACCAGCGTTGATATCTGGATAGCGTCTGGCTATGCCATGAAACATTACCAATGACATACTTCCACCACGGTATGCACTACTTTCTTTGCTTCCTTGACTCGTTATCTGATCTCTCGACGTTCGTAGCAGGGCAACTTTGTTCCGTGCCATCTTCATTCTTCATTCTTCATGACCTCACGATTGCGCTTTGGATGTGTACGCATATCGTGACGGATACGGATGTGGAGAATTGAATTTCAAAGAGGAAGATGGGACGAGGTGGACAGCGTCGGGAGGCGCATGATATAATATCTCGACTCTCGACGAGACGAGTAGTGGCGACTGAAAGGATCACTGTAGTAGCAAATCAGAGCTAAGCAACAAGTCAAGGTGAACAATGTCTATGCAAGGGAATCATGTATGTAACAGAAGGTGGTGACGAGATATGAGGCAAGCAGTGGGGTGTCGCGGTCTAACCGAACCTTATGACCTCTCTGACTATACCAATACAGTATGAGTTGTTCCTTTTGCCATAGGCAAATTAGGCATGGTCAACCCGTGCAAGCGTCTCTGAAGAGTCCACAAGCGGGTGTGTAACCTCCAGGACAATTCGCTCTGAGTCCGGCCCATGGCTCGCTTCGGCGAAAGCAGCAAAGTGGATACTGCTTGCGCCGGCTTCAAGCTTGCCTAGGTTAGCTGCAGTCGGCTGAGGCATTGTTAACGTCCGTTCGGACGTCCATCCGTTCGAGGCGAGCAATACAATGACTGTCGGAAATATTCCCTGTCTACTTGTGAGATACCGAAGTGTATGCACGATGAGATACTTACAACTATCTGTGAAGCAATAGAATACGTTACCCCCTGCCATAAAAAGAGTAATCAGGTAGGTCAGCTTCACGGCAAATATCTCAAACTCAACCATACCCATGCGAAATCGCCGCTGCCACCAATAAGGCGAAAGATTGCACATAGAAACAGACAGATGGAATAAAATATTCCCGTCTCCAAACTTCGGAGATGTCAGTAACATTATCAATAATTACGACTGGTGACTGACAAAAGCGACGCAATTCGAAGATATCTTTTACTTCTCATTTTCGTAATATATGATGATTCCCTCCAGATCTTGAAGGCTGGACAGCAGTTATTGCAAAAGGCTACGATGCCTCAAAAAAGGCTTACCTATAAGACTGCTCATAAGCAGATTTGTGACGAAAGAGGAAAGGAAGAAAACAATCTCGAATTTCTGCTTCTGGCCGCTTAATTGAATGAATTTGGGTGGCGGCGTGATCTCGCTTGGAGGTGTATGCAGACGTAGCCGGTATATATCCACAGTAAAGGCAGCCAGGGCGCAACCACAAGCTTTGAAGATCATCAGCGAGTAGTCATTTTTCTGTGCGCAGGGAAGAAGACCTTCACTGACCTGTCTCAACCAGAAGGAGCATAACGGGGACAGCAACAACAGAGCGTCGACTGCCCCAGATTACAAGGCAGCGCCATATCTATGTTGAGGTGTCAGATTACGTGATCACGAAGAGCTCCAATGGGGGACGCGAACAGGGTACTGACCAGTAGTCCATCGGCAATCGCGCTGGAAATCCCATCAATGGAAGCTCAGTGGGTCGCGGCACAATAAACAACTGGATAGTGACTCACTTGCTGAGTACCATAAGAGAGTATGAAATACAGCCGCCGAGGTTGTTCAAATTGACCTCGTGAAGCAAAAGATAAGGAGATATTTCCCCAGATGGGCCGTCTTGTATGTCAGTGGACACAAAGCCTTGCCAGAATGTGAGGGCCATTTGGGCTGTGGATAGTATATATAGTAGCACGGTGACAAGCGGTAGTATGTGGCGGAGATTCGATACGGGTCGGCGGACGAGGACGTACATGGACGTCCAGAATACTACAGTATATAGGCCTGAAGATTGGCAGTCAATATAATCATGTTTAACGCAGATATCGAAAAGCACCATAGAAGAATGTTGTAACCTGGCGGACTTGTTAGCTCCTGGAGTTAGGCATACTTTTCTTCGAACGCACCAGCACCAGCAATAGATTCTCCTGAGGAACACAGTGAGATATATCCCGCACCAAGGATGAACTTAGGTGCTCACCTGATTCCAGCTAAGTGTCGACATTGTATTGAGGAGAAATACTTTCCAACTGACGACAGACCGGCCTGTCTGCCAATACTTAGTCTCTCTGCTGGACCTTGTTGAAGTATATATATGCATACGAAGGTTTCGACATAACGCGCAGGCAGATGAAGATGAAACAGTATAGCAAGGTTCGTGGACAAATACTTGAGCGCGGATGCGGAATGTTCACTGATCATACGGAACTCCAACTAGCGTAGAAAGCTGTGTCCTTATCCTATACGACATCCGCCACTGATACGTCGGTATCTTTCTCGCTCCAACACCAGACTCCAGTGCCGCCGGGAGAGACACTCCTGTTCGTAATATTGATGAACGTAGCAATCTAGTGGACCGCGGTCTAATGCACTGCACAGCTTTGCAAGCTGGAGCAGTATTGTGGAATCACGGAACCGACCTTTGTCCGTTATTTATACGATATCGCATATGGATTCTCCGCTCTTGTTCCAGGACGAATTAGAGGAGTTTCGCTGAGGCTTGAGCTAGCTTAAGCCGAAATAGCAATTGGACGCAAGCCTTCCCACCCAGACTCGCAATCTGCCCTCCAGGAGCGAACCAAGTTACGGGTGCAGCCTGCGGGACTTACTTGAAAGTCATAGGCTGAGCAGAGTGCTGGAAGATGTAAGCCGAAAGCTTGGCCGATAAGTATTGCAATGCTGCATTTACAAAATCGAGATCTCGGAATCATGCGAAGTACAAGCTTGCTCTCCTATAGCTGCGTCGGCCTACTAGGCACGGTGTGGGTATGCGATTCTATATAGTCTGCCCACCATGACGTATCCCAACCATTGTGTTCATAGACCCTTGGAATGCTCCAGGCTGGGCCAGTGAAAAGCAAGAAAGCCAAGGTTACTGCAGATAGGCGCATTGCTATTCTTCGTCAGGCTCGACATTCCGGCAAGATCGCTTGGACTTACCTGAAGCGCCGCGAAAAAGCTAGTTAAGTAGAGACCACTAGGTGACTGAATGTGGAGGGAAGAGATGCTGCGAAAGCGGCAAGCACTTAGAAGAGTTCCACGCGATATGCTATCAGGATACGCACAGTTAGCCTTGGCGACGCAGTCAGCAAGGACGCCTTGAAGCGTATGTTGTTCTAAACTTCTAGTGCTTATCCAGAGCATTTATGTTCTTTCCCGTGGCGCTGATATCCGTCTCATTCTTCCACAGCAATAATGGAAAAGTGGGGATGGCGTTAGTGATGTGATATCAATCTTGCCCTTGATTCTGCCCCGGCACTAAGCTCCCGTATGTGGCAGTGACGGCGCTCCTGTCATCCTTCATCTGCGTCGCGTCCCCTCGGCGGACGCTCCCTGCCATATGGACCCGACCTGCGAAATACTGTAGGATCAAGGGCATATCGAAGAGGCTTGGCTATGTCGGAAGCCCTTCCTGCTGACTGTTTCAGAATTGACGGTGAGAGCAGTCCTATTTTTCAGCCTCCTAGACTATGGTGAAATACACGAAGGCTGAACTTAAAGGCAAGCGTAGCTTTGGGTGTTACCTATAGTCGATCAGCTCCTTCACAGCGAAACTGATGGTCATCCGTGATCGTAAGGGTAGCGGTGCATGTCCGCAGAGACCTGCCAAACCAGAACAAAACCATTCCCTGTAGACGGCAAGGTAATTCGTCGTCCGGACCTCGGCCGCATTCAAGGTACGTCACTCGTCTCTCAGAACAGGAAGGATCTCATTCTTCAAAGTTCCTCAGAGAAAGCTTGCTACATGTGGCAGTGTCCTCTAAGGCGGAGACGATAAGCCGGAATTAATATCATCAAATGAACAAAGCGCGCTAGCATAGCCCCAGTGATCCATAGCGGAGCGAGTACTAAGGAATACTATAGGTCAGGTACATGGCAATGCAGAGTTATGATCGACAGATTGACCCACCCACTAAGTTTAGCAAAGCGTCCCGCAGCACTTCGCAGTCGAAAATTCAAATCCGCGTTAGAGTAGTATGGTACACCTGGGTACTGCGGCGGCGCTCGTCTTGACATTGAGTGACAGATGTAAGTCTGAATCTGGTCCCGAAGGAGCTGAGACAATGGCGGAGGAATGAAATCTTGAAGGCACTGGTCGCGCGCTGCATGTCTGTTGCGGACGCGAAAGGATCGATCAAAGATGGGTTGGAATGAAGGTTTATAGTACTTACCGGGTGCATTGAGTGTCCGGTCGCTTCGGCGGCGTGGTGGGGGGCCTAGGTATGTCAGGGAATTAGCATAGCGCTATTGGAAGAAGAAATGGCTCAAAGACATATATCCGACTGTACCCACGAGGTGGCCAGCCTCAGAAGTACAGTTGGAAGGGCGACTTGAGCCTAACATGACGACGAACCTTTCTTCGCAGGACCGCTCTCCTTCTCCAAGAAGCGCATCCGTTTTCGAATGCAACTTGATCTGCGATGCTGTACCGGAGGAACTTTGCAATAATCCATGATGTACCTCAAATGCAAGACAACTGGTCAGAAAGCGTCTCCGATCGATGAACGGTTGAATCAGAAAAGAGGAGTGTATGATGAGCTATGGGACGTTGGCCGGACGCCCACATATGCTCGGCAGAGGGAGGCAGGGAGCGGAGGTGACAAAAAGGAAAACATGCTTACTGAGGGTAAGTACGCATTCACGGAGTTTGCGGAGTATGCAGTCAGAGCTGAGATGATTCATTGGCAGTACCGATGGTCAGCATGTGATGGTAAGGTAGGACAGGAATGAACTGACTTGAATGCACGCATGGGTCGGTGTATTTGGTTTTTGTCGGACTTCGCAGGTGCGCGCATCTGTGCGAGATGTTCCTCAGATAGAAGAAGGAAAGGATAGTCAGCGCTTGTTACAAATCTCGAAGAACATAACAGAAGAAATGGAAGAGCCAACACCGAGGCCTGTGGGCGCTGGCCAGACGCTACAGGTAGCGGTGAAGGAAGAGGTAGAGAGGCTCTAATCGGAGGAGAATACGGAATCACTCACCCATCGCAAGAAGCGGATTAGTGAGCGAGAACAAGAACCTAGCAACCAGATCATGAGCATACAAGATGAGAGCATGGTATGAGGATACTTATCGAGGAAGGCGACGAAGTGGATAGGCGTAAACTTTGGTTGGAGGCTTGACGTTTGCGAGGCTACATAAACAAGAAGTCAATCTGCGAATGGGGGCTTCAGAATGGGGGATATTAAACATGAACAGGGAGTGTGTGGTCGGAAGCCGATTAGGATGTGTAGATGTAGGAAGGCTATGAGGACATGCATTCATGAGAAAATAATAGTGCAATGTGTCGCACGAGGGCCCTGTCATACGAGATACTCATCGTCAGATAACATAGAACAAAGCATAAACTGTACTGACCTTTCGTATCACCGCGTCCGTTCACGTCCACCACCCAGCAACGTCTGGCTCCACGAACTAGGCCTCGATCAGGTCGTCGAGCATGAGGTACACCCAGCCGTCCTCAATAGCACGGTCTTCGTCTTCGTCCTCCTCACACTCTTCCACTTCAGCAACAGCACCGACACTCCATCCCTCAACAACAGGATCCCGTGGCACATCGTCCGCCATGACAAAGAGCCGGTGAGCCACATCGTCGAGCGTGAGCATTCTCATCCACTCAAGTAATTGCTCTTGCTCCTCTCCCTCGTCTTCATCTTCCTCCGCATGTTCGTCTCTGTCGTCTCCGTCCTCGTCCTCATCATCTGCTAGGTACGAAGCGTCGCCAGCCTCGAGACTAAGATAGAGACTCAGATCCAGCTGAAGCTCTAGCTCGCAGTCACAGTCAACCATGACGGAAGAGTCGGGGTCGTATAGAGGGTGCATGGAGACCTCCGTATCGGAGAGTCCGGAGTCGACGTTAGCCAGGTATTCGTCGCGGTCCTTCATGTCGTCCTCCTCGGAGTCACCCTCCAGCTCGACGTCCTCCTTGAACTTGGGCAAGGACCCGCCATCCACCGTACTCCACTCTAGCACACCAAATCTACCGTCCATAAGGATAGAGACAGCGGCATCATAAGGTGACAGCAGGGAGGAAACGGAAGACTCGGAGTCATCATCGATGTTTCCACTTGGAGTGTCCTCCTGACTCTCCACTCTGTACAGCTCCTCCAGTTCCGTGTTCTTCTCACATTCCATCGCCATCTTCATCTCGTACTCCAAGCGGTCCTCCCAATTCTTGTCCGCGAACTCCTCGTACGTCATGGTCAGCCAGTTGTCCGGGTCCAGTGAGGGACTGTGCACCACGACGCCAGAAACTGCAGGACCAGAAGAGAAGCAGAGGTTTTCAGAGCTGGAGTAGACGCTATAGAACATGATGGTGGATGGCAGACGGTGTAATAACAGCAATAAGGACAAGGTGTAAGAAGGAATGCAGTGGGTAGATTGCAAAATCTGGTGGACGACGGGCAGAGAGTCCCGTGTCTTATACCGCGGCAGGAAGTCATACTGAGACAGCCCAAGACATGCGCTGAAGATTGTTGCAGGTGCAACGCAACTGAACATCCCGCGCCGCCGACCGGACCCTCCTGATTGGGAAGGACCCTTTCCTTTTCGGCCTCCGTTGGTTCGCACGGTCCACATAACTTGGGTGGCTAACAGGAAGCTTCGTTGCAGTTGGGACCAACATCGCTGAGCGCTATACAGCATATAGCTAGAAGAAGAAAGAATGTCCCTGAAGCCTAAGAAGCCAAGTCGCCGAGTAGAGGACGATATTCAGGAGGACTGAAACGTTAAAAGTTACGCGTTAAGAGTAGAGGCTTAAGTGGCTTCTGCAAGTCCCCCAACCAGCATTTGCCGTCAGCACGTCTGCTAGTAATTCCAAAGTATCTCCAATCGATATGATACGATTTCGTCGAATAATACCGACACATGTAAAGCGGCAAATATAGCAACCGATGCCAATAATGAAGCTGATCCATAATGGTGACCCAACTATCGAGTCCATCTTTGAGCCACGCTACTAATACGATCCAATATGTTCGGTCGTACGCTCGACATGAAACCCTAAAATACGGACTCTAGAGAGAATCGATCGTTCCATACCATGAAGTCGGATATGTGCCATTGATGTCGTCGTTGATGAAGCAGGAGTGCGGAGTGTACGAACCGAAGCGCCCGACCTGGTCAAAAACAGTCAGAACGGAGAATGTCATACCACGGCGATTAGAACTCACCTTGAGCATATACCAGGTCGTTGTCGACTTCGAGCTGATGCTTCGGGCGTGTGCTACGATGAATGTATACAGGAGTGTGTTGGATGTGCGTCGCGTGCAAGAAGCCTGAACGCGGTTTGCTTGAATGAGTCTTGTTATATAATGGCGCGGTTCCTGGTAGTGACGATCAGGACAAAGAGCATTATAGAGCACCGCGGCTGGCATCACCTCGAGCTCACTCTAAGTGGTCGTCGCTCTCGGGACGACTCTCGGGAACATTTGAGGATACAGGAAGCTTGGATAATACGGGGATAATGAGATTCAGAAGCATAGGCCCTATCGGTAGACAGTCAAAACGGATAACGAAATACGATCACGGAACGGTACTCACCAGAAGCGCACTCTGAGTTATGGCTGACCTCGAGATGACGCTTTATACCAATATGTAGACCGACTTGGTGATATGATAAGTTGCAAGCAAGTTGCTGCACAGCGATGCCGCGGGTCGAGTACTCCAAACTAGGGACTCTTCAAACATGACGCGGACGTGGCGATTTAAGGAAGCAGGAGTGCGTTCGTGATGATGATGATGATGCATGACTTGTTCAAAGGCTTAGGTGCTGGACAAAAACGGTCAGGACGTATATCGAACTATTGGAGAAGGTGACAACTCACTTTGAGCGTAATCCGGGTCGCCGTAGACCTGGAGACGACTATCTAGACGCTTGCCTTGGCTCGGCTCCCATTTCCAGCCCGCCCCCCGCCCCCGCGCCCCCCTCCCCGGTCCTCCCGGGCATCCACGCCCCTCCTCCCTCCCTGCCCTCAGAACTTGTACTTGGCGTGCATAGCCGCATGAAAGTCACTCAGCTCCTGCGACCGACGCGCCTCAGTAAACCGCTTGAATCGAAACGAACAGAGCATCCGTACCTTGGTGACGGCTCCGAGAACATCACCCTGGATGTAAGCCAACGGAGCAGGCTCTGCACGCTCGTTCTCAAGCTCCTGAACTCGAGCACCCAACTCCTCAGCTTCCTTCTCCTGCTCCGCTCTGATCACCTCAAGCTCCTGCACACAAACCTGCAGCTCCTCAATGCGATTCTCAGCGTCCCCAAGCTTCTCATCCTTTACCGCTTCGCTGACCACAAGCTCGTGCGTCCGAGCCTTCAGCTCCGCGATGCGCTCGTCCTTTGCCGCGCCGTTGGCCTCAAGCACCTGCACCCAAGCCTTCAACTCCTCGACCTGCCAGTCCTTTTCCTCCATCCGAGCTCGCAGCTCCTGCGCCTCTGCGCTCGCCTTCTTCGCTCGCTTGAACCAACCGATGACCACCTTCCTCGCGTCTCCTGCCATTAATTCCTCCATCCATTCCGGAACCTCCCTTTCGCGCCGCTGCTCCTTCAGCCCCTTCTCCCGGAGCAGCTCCTCGACGTGAGTAGCCTGCTGGCGCTGGTGCTGCTGGGTCTTGGGAGGGCAAGCAGAGAGAGCAGAATAAGAACGGCGGGCAGACCGCCACATCGACGGCGCAGGTTTCATGGGGCGCATTCGGATTTTGGGACCCGACCGAAGCCAGCGCTCGATCTTCTTGGCTTCCTCCTGCGTGTGGCGGCGACGAAGTTCCGCATTGCGGTCGAAGGGAGGCGGCGTAAGCGTGGAGGGAATAGTAGGCGAAGGGCAAGGCGAAGGAGCAGCCGTCGAGGTGGAAGAGGCCGTGAACGGTGACGTTTCTCTCGGAGCCGGGGCTGCAGAAACAGCGGCAACAGGAGGCGCCTTCTTGCGAAGGAGACGAGACACAAGGGGCTGCTTGGTAGTCTGAGGAGATGTGGCCTCCGAGCGCTTGACCTTAGACTGAAGGTTCTTGAGGGCGATCTTGAGAGAAGGCATGATGTCGATGGTATGTGCTGGTGATACTTTCTGTAGAGGTCTTCTAAGACGTGCCTAGAGAGTAGATGCAAGCGCAAGAGACTTCCTGGATACTGGTAGAAGACAAGCGAGGGTGAAGAAGGCAAGAGGGTTCTTATAGCGTTCAGAGTCGACGGCGGCTGTCCTCGATCCACCGCGGCAGTGCCAGCAAAATCGTCAGCCGCTGAGAAGGCAAGACCGAACTGCGACGCTGCGCAGGACGCCAGAAGCATCGACCATGGTAGGTGCGGCTGGCAGCGTCAGTCTGAAGTTCAATCGCACCGGTACCAACTGCGCAAATACGAAGAACTCGCCAGCGTGACCAACTTATTTTGATGGAAGTTCATAATGCCATAACAGCTCTCGAGGCATTTTTACAGCGAGCTGAGATATCTAGTTGAGCCACTCAGTCAAGACGAAGAGAGTGACCGAGCCCAAGTACGGCGGCGCGAAGCGCCAAAGATAGCGTGAGAACTTTGGGCGCTCTTATTCGCCGCGCGAATGTCACGATGTCATGTGATCTAATAAGCGCCAAGAGAGTGTTCGAAACTTGGTATCGAAGCAGTACTTATGCCCATACTATGAGTATTGATTACGTGCACAACATTTCTATGGTGCTGCTAAAGTGCCCCAGCTAGCACTGAGAGCTACCCATGCTTCTCTGGATTCCAAGTCCAAGCCTTCTGTACGGTTCGCAGCCGCACTCTCATCGAAGGGCATGAATGGCAATTGATCAACATCGCAGGCCGTGTAGTTGCTGTCAGGCAGTTCTCCGTAGAGCATATATGATTGCACAATGGGCAGGGTGCAGAATGAAACCTGGCTGATCGTGCAGTGACCCAGGCCGCGCACTTGATGCACTAAGCGAGCATTGTCGCCGAGGCGTTCTTGGGTGCGTACGGCGCTGGCTAAGGCCGCTACGGGGTCGAAGGTCTGACTGGAGAGGAACATCGTGAGTCAGTGAGTGCACTACAAGAAGTAGCTTACCTCAGGACGAGGATTGGATCTCGCAGAGCACCGGGTGCCAAGTCAAAGGTACCATTGTAGCGACTCTTGCTAGGCATGACGTTCTCCCAGAATTGACACAATCCCAATTGGTACAGCATCTCGCCAAGAACCGGTGAGTTTTGTGTCACGGCTTGGACCACGTTCTGCGTGAGCTGATCGATAGTCAAAGGTGGGTGCGACTGATCGTACGGCTTCGCATCATTGCACTGCGGCGATGTAGGTCAGTTCTAGAAGTACTGACAAAATCGCACATAATTCTGCACGTACGTATATCACGGATGTTGCATAACCCGAGGCATCCGCCGAGTTAAGCGCCGTTGCGGTCACTTGGGCTATCAGCGTAAAATTCCCAGAGAACGCCTCAGACAATGCCTCTCCGAGCAGTGGCCAAGAGAGTATGTCGTACATGGCCTCAAAAATAGCATATCTCAGGTTACCGGCATTAATGAGGACCTGACCGTAGTCCGCTCCTAAGTCAGTGACGAAGGCGGGAGAGCGGTATAAAGAGTCGAGGGTGTTGTCAATCATAGATAGTATCCCAGGTGCTGTAAGGTTGGAGATCGCGCAGGCACTGCCTGAAGAAGCACAGGTAGTAGCGAACCCTTCAAGAACGTGACCCATGTCAGTAGTAACTGCAAAGGACCCGGTATGAATATTTTCAGAAGAAAGTTGGAGAGATTCGTACCGTTCACGGGCTGGACTGGGTAGTCAGACCAACCTACGACATCCACAATGCCATCAATAATGATACGTCCAAGCCGTTCAGGTGGAAGTATGGCGAGCATGTACTGCCCAATCACGGTTCCGTAGGACCAGCCCCAGTCTATGACGAGCAATAAGACCGTGGACATTGGTAAAAATGGAAAAAACAGAACACAGACAGTTTATTGGTATGTCATCTCCATCAATCAGCTTTGAGAGTGTATCGATGTCGTAAACCACAGCCTCGGTCCCTGTTGCTTTAAGCTTAGAGATACCTTCGTGAAAGATAAAAAAATTATAAAGTTTACCAAGGAGCTTTACGGTATCTCCAAGCCTCTCAAAGCACCGAGCGGACAATGTCGCAGTCTCCGAGGTCACATTAATCAATTGATTCTTGAGATCTTCTGCGACATCGGACGTTATATTGGACGGGAGATTCAGGCGAAAGTTGCTCGTATTCCTGACGAACATTTCTTCCTCGAGGAGGCTATCGAAGCATGAGACGTAAGGCTCAGATTGTTGGACTCCTCGAGGATCGAATCCGATGATGTCGTACTGCCCTGCAAATCGTCACTACGAGAAGCGCATACAGTATCAAGGACGGGGCGTACCTTTCAGAACCGCGGAGAGATTCTGTCCAAGGACGAAATTGAAGGCGGAGCCGGACACTCCTGCCACACTGTCAGCACGCCAGCAAACAGAATCAGAACCATTGCCCGTTTACCTGGACCTCCCGGATTGATGAAAATACTTCCAAGTCTAAGAAGGAAAGTCGTTAGTCTTGACCCTGGAGAGCGTGAGGAAGGGCAAACCTATGCGTGCTATTTTCCCCTTGGATCCGATTCACGAATATTGTCGCTGTCCTTGTGTCGCTAGCGTTGTTATAGTCGAGCGGAACGGAGATATTCGCGCATTGGAACTGTTCATAGTCACTTCCGCATGAACCCCAAGAAACAGTCGTATTCTGAGAGCGGGCTTGCAGACTGGAGGTGTCATAGACAGTAGAGGCAGATCCGAGCTGGGCCAGACAAACATGAATTAGAAGGGGCAATAAGCTCGGCACAGCAGTTGACGAGCGTCCGAAACGAGAGGGCAGGAGATGGATCATGGGGCTGCTGTGGATAACGGATTGTGAGAGGCTTCCTGACGACCAGTGTCTTTTATGTTGAGATGAAGTCAACAACAGTCTGCGAGGGACCAGCCGTTTCTGCCATTGCCGAAACCTGTGCTAGTTCTTCGAGACCATGGCTCTGCGACACTGTCATTAGCTGCGCGTCCATCGCTGGAGTTGTGATTGCTCGGAGTTATGGATGTACAGCCGACCAGGGAGGTTCTCAGTGCAGAACGGACTGGTCGGTATATTGGATAATGCGGCTAAAAGCACGCATAACCTCTCATGACATCCTCATTGTACAGACGAGCTTTTCATCGCCAGACTCGAGATGCTGTAAGAGATCACCATTATTCGATGCAACATCCAACTCATATAGGCACTCACCAGAACCTACGTTTGCATGCCCTCCAGTATAGGTACGTCAGACTGAATGCCCAGCTTGCATGGGACACTGGTGATCCTCCGCCATTGCGCTGCGCGTACAGCCTTTCCCTGAGAATAACGCAGGCATGATGGCAATCAACCGGCGCAGTAAGCTACCATCCACATGGAATGATAGTATCATGTAGCACTGCTATCCTGCTTTCCGTCACCTCACTCCGCATCCGCAGCTCAACTGATGGTTCACAAGGACACACCCTTCATGGCGTGAAGCATGATACCCGACTCACATCCATGCACGAATAACAAAGGTGCCTCTCCCTCCACAGGACCTCTCACATGCAGATAATGGACTGGCACACTCGAGCTGCATCTTGAGGAGATACCCCATAAAGGACACAGTCTCAGCCGCTATGCGAGCCAAATGAAGAGAAGACACGGACGGGTACAGTAGGGTAGAGTTGGTATATGCATGAGTACTATAGGACAGAAGAGAAGATATACAGGGAAAAGAAGGTCGGACGAGTCCAGTCAGTCTAGAGAATAAACGATTAGCAATGATGTCACAGGCAGAGAAGTAAGGGTGCGTACCTCTGGGACGCCCAACTATCTCTTCGAGGCGCACAGCTGGGAAAACACCTCGTGACTATGCTCAGTCGGTTCATCCCCAGTGACGGTGCTCGCAACCCAATCCTCGGTATATTTCCTCCTGGCGCCCCCTGAGTCCTCTATCCGTGCCTTCTGGCACTTGATCACATCGCGACACGAGTCGTGCAGCGTCTTCCTCCTGATCAGGTACTGCATATATGCGCGATCCTTCCTGGCTCTTAGCTTCCCGAGATGCACCGCGCGCTTCTTGCGGTTCCTGGGTACAGGAGCCAAGTGATCGTAGGGACTAGAGTCGATGATTGTAAGAAGAGAGATACGGTGCCGCTTTGCTTTGCGCGTTGGTGAGAGTGGAGAAGAAGGAACCAGAAGGAGCGCCGCTTTTGAGGAAGGCTTGCGCGTGGGTGACGGCATAGAAGAAGGTGAAGCGTAGCGTTCCCATGTAGGCGCGCCTGGCGAGACAGTGGTCGACTTCTTCTTCCTCAAACTACGAGCAACAATGGAGCGGAGACGAGTGGCAAGAGACCCCATGCAGGAAGATGAAGCAGTCGCCGCGGTAGACTGAGTCATGTTCGAAGACGAGGTAGGAATTATCAACGCGAAGCACGGTGCAGAGTAGATCAAGGGTGATAACCTTCTGAGGAGTAGGCCCTTTTATCTCGTCCAGAGGATGGGCGGCTGACGCTGGGCTTCGTTGCAATACGGACCGACATGACAAAATGGCAGTTGCTGAGCAGACAGCGATTTTAGCAAGAAGAGAAAGAGACCCTCATCGATAATACAGCCCCAGTCTAGAGTCACTACCAGTAGGCAGAAGCTCCGCAAAACCAGATAATCACCGGGAATATCAGTGACAGGTTTGTCGCAGGAAACATAGCGAATCATGGTTGCAAGAGCTAGAGCAGAGTTACAGCCAAATTCTTTTCCGCACTGACAGACCGCGTGGCTCTATTGGCTAGAGTTCTTCAGGCGCCGCGTCGCCCGATGGCTGCGGTTCCGTACGGTTCCGTACGTCCAGCGCAGCTAGTGATACAGTACCCGCTAATAATTCATGTCAACTCGGCTTATAGGATGCATTCCAGTCAATATGATATGATTTCGCTGGACGGTACCAATATATATAAGCTGCAAATCTAGAACATGATGCCAATGTTGAGACAAATCCGTAAGGCTACACGAACGACCGAGTCCAACTTTGAGCCATGCTACTAATACGATCCGATATGTTCGGTCGTACGCTCGACATGTAACCCTGCAGACACGGACTCTAGAGAGGATCACCCAATCCGTACTATGAAGCAAAACTACATTGCTGAGATATTTATGATTGATATCGCGGATTGAAGAGGCAGGAGTGCGGAGTGCATGAAGCGAAGCGCGCGTCCTGGACGAAGACAGTCAGAACATACGACAGCATGTCAGAGCGGATTAGAGCTCACCTTGAGCATAAACAGGATTATTCTCGTCCTCGAGGTAATATGTATTGCAGGAGTGTGTTCGACGTGCGTCCGGGATTCAAGAAACCTGGAGGCAATATGCTCAAGTACGGTGTTGAGTCTTGTTATTTGGTAGTGCGGTTGCTAGTGGTGATGATCAGAACAAAGATCGTTATAGGACATCGGAGCCCCGCTCACCTCGAGCTGACTCAGAGTCGTTGTCGTCGTCGAAATGACTTTCGGGAACCTTTGTGGGAAAGAAAGGCCTGAATAGCGGAATGCTAACCGACTTGTTGATATGATAAGTTGCAGAAAAGTGATGCTGCGGGTCGAGGACGTCTAACTATGGGCTCCTCGAACATGATGCGAGCGCTGGACGGGGATGTGGCGATTCCGGGAAGCAGGAGTGCGTGGATTCATGACGATAATGATTTATGACTTCTTCAAAGGCTTAGGTGCTGGACGAAAACGGTCAGGACGTATATCAAACTATCGGAGAAGGTGACAACTCACTTTGAGGGTAATCCGGGTCGCCGTCGACCTGGAGACGACTATCTAGACGCTTGCCTGGGCACAGCTCTCGCACCCCGCCCGCCCCTCCGCGGCCCTCCCCTTCCCCGACCTCCCGCGCATCCACGCCCCTCATCCCTCCCTGCCCTCAGAACTTGTACTTGGCGTGCATAGCCGCATGAAAGTCACTCAGCTCCTGCGACCGACGCGCCTCAGTAAAACCGCTCGCATAAAAAGGAACAGGGCATCCGTACCTTGGTGACGGCTCCAAGAACATCACCCTGGAGGTACGCCGACTGCGCGGGCTCTGCACGCTCCTTCTCAAGCTCCTGCACTCGAGCACCCAACTCCCCAACTTCCTTCTCCTGCTCCGCTCTGATGGCCTCAAGCTCCTGCACACGAACCTGAAGTTCCTCGACGCGGTTCTCAGCGTCCCCGAGCTTCTCATCCTTGGCCGCTCCACTGGCCTCAAGTTCGTGCGTCCGAGCCTTCAGCTCCGCAATGCGCTCGTCCTTTGCCGCACCGTTAGCCTCAAGCACCTGCACCCAAGACTTCAGCTCTTCAATCTGCTGATCCTTTTCCTCCATCCGAGCTCGCAGCTCCTGGGCCTCTCTACTCGCCTTCTTGGCTTGCTTGAACCAACCAATGACGACCTTCCTCGCGTCTCCTGCCATCAACTCCTCCATCCACTCGGGCACCTCGCGTTCGCGCCGCTCCTCCTTCAGCCCCTTCTCCTGGAGCAGCTCCTCGACGTGAGCACGCTGCTGCTGGGTGCACTTGTTCGGGGTTTTGGGAGGGCAAGCAGAGAGAGCAGGACGAGAAAGGCCGAGCGATTTCCACATGGAGGGCGCCGGCTTCATCGGACGCATCCGAATTTTCGGACCCGACCGAAGCCAGAACTCGATCTCCCTGGCTTCCTCCTGCGTGTGGCGGCGGCGGAGTTCCGCATTTGGGTCACGAGGAGGAGGCGTAGGCGTAGGCGTAGAGGGGATGATACGCGAAGGACAAGCAGTGGAGGTGGGCGACACTGTGAATGGCGACGTTTCTCTAGTAACCGGGGCTGCAGAAACAGCGGCAGCAGGAGATGCCTTCTTGCGAAGGAGACGAGACACAAAAGGCTGCTTGGTACTCTGGGCAGAGGCGGCGTCAGAGCGCTTGACCTTAGACTGAAGGTTCTTGAGGGTGATCTTGAGCGAAGGCATGATGTCGATGGTATGTGCTGGTAAGAGTGTCGGTAGATGTCTTGTGAGGCAATCCAAGAGAGTAGATGCAAACGCAAGAGACTGCCTTGATACAAGCAGAAGACAAACGAGAGTAAGAAACAGAGACGAGGCAAGACGGTTCTTATACACTGCGGCTGGCGCGAGAAGCATCGCTCATATGTGACAGGTGCGGCTGGCACTGTCAGTCTGAAATTCAATAGCACCGGTACGAACTGCACCCATACGGAGAAATCACCGACGTAGCGGGCCAGCTCCAGGTTAACATAGCAGCACAGAGAACTGAGATATCCCGATGATCCTTCAGAGTCAGGGCAGAGTGAGTTACCGGACCCTAGTGAACGTGAGGGGAACGCGACAACGACGCGTCGCGTCACGTGATCGCGTTGAGGCGTCCGCCTCGAAAATGTGTGCGCCGAGATGCAGATACGACACCTACAGAACAAGAGAGAAGCAGAAGTGTATAAGAACAAGAATTGATCTGATCGTACAAAGCTGAGAGGCACGAAGTCATTCCTGCAAGGCAGCCATTCCACGCGCCGGTGAGCCTGGGGATCTACATGAGCTTCTGCCAAATCCACGACACCCTCGAGCTTTGATCGCAGATGGAGATGCGCCTGGAAAGGTACAAAAGTTAGCATTGGTCAAAGTGAATGCATTACAAGAACAGATTAAAAGATGGGTCGCGGATCCGAGGGAGGTCATGCAGAAGTAGAGGAAAAAAACATACAAGAAAAGAGAAGCATGCGTGTCTTTTATCTTGGCGTATGCTTGTCTTCATCTTGGCGCATGGCGTTCTTCGCGTATCGATATACCTCGCAGGGTGATAATCAGCAACCTGTCCTGGAGCGAGGCCCAGATGCGGAGACCACCGCAGATGTTGGCCAGACATCTGCAGCGGAGACCTCAACCGAGACCGAGAAACATGAGTACTGACCGATAATTGAGGCATAGAATAATGCGGTATCCCAGAATCCTGTCGGAAGTCACACAATCAGCATCGGATCGCCATAAAGCAAAGAGCAGGCAGTACTAGGACAGAGAAACGAGGATCGTCATCATCCCGCCAGCTTGTATTTGAACATCGTTTGACGTCGTTGAAAGGTCCGCCTTGATAACCCGGTGTACTAGTCTGCATTCGGTCGCGCCGGCTTTACCGCGTTGCGCCATTTGTAATCATGTGATCATATTAATAAGCTAATCAACATCGTCGCGTCTTCGTTGACAGTGAGCAGCGCGTACTGTAGCACGCGTCAAACACCAATTATCCACTGCTGTTGGATGCCGGACGTGCAGGACCCTGCCAGGCTATTGCCAGCCCCATCTAGATATGTTTTCTCATCTGTTGAAGGTCACAAATTCTGTCGCTCGGTGCTTCAGGAACTTCTGCCTTTCGACCCGCATGACTACCAGTTAGAAGGTATATGCAAAGCACTGGATGGGTCCGATGTATTTGCCATAGCAGCCTGCGGCGATGGGAAGACAGGTTACTACTATATGTTCATTCTAATGGTGCTATATATCACCAATAATCCCGTTATTGAACATCCCGGTGTCTGCTTTCCGAGAGACCCGGTAATCGTCATTGTTTGTCCTACCAATGGGATCGAGGAGCAAATGGCAAGTGCTGATGCTGCAATTCTGGGTTGATACTGACGAGGAAATAGGCAGCGAAGTTAAAGGACTACGGCCTTCAGACACTCGCTATAAATTCCAAGACATTGCACGAAGCTTCGAAACACGGGGAGAATCTCTGGATTACAGCCCGCTCACGCATTTCCATGCTGATGTTGTCCCCAGAGCAACTTTCAAACAAAGGTTTCAAAAGCCTTCTTGACTACGAGCCTTTCTGGCGACGGGTTGTGGCGCTTGGGGTTGATGAACCTCACCTCCTCCTGACCTGGGGCAAAAGCTTCCACAAGTCATTTGTCCAATAGCAGCTGCACTATGGCCGAGCGATGCTGGATCCTTTGAGAGTTTTGCATCCCAGTGGGTCTCGTATATGCGGCTGAGGTCGGTCCACTCGGTATGCCATAATTCAAGAAGAGGCTCAACGATAGATAGACTGTCCAGGCGATCCGGGTGGAACTGGCGCAGCCTCTTCAGCTGCACCAGCCTCTCGTATGTCATTCCATCGCCTCCGACAATGACTAGACGGTCATTGTAGTCGTCCTTCCTCTGCCCCATCTGAGCTAAAAAGTCCTGCAATGCATCCTTGAGCTCAGCGTTCAAGTTTTCGTCCTTCTTAACCGTTGCGAGAGGATGAAGCCTTGTTGCTTCAGTTTCTTCAGGTGTGTTCTTCTTGACTCGTGTCTGATAGAGGATTCTGACATCGTTCCGCAGCTCTGAAAGCTCGGGAATATACCGGACAAGAGTCTGTATCCATTGCAGGGCCATGGTCGCATCCATGTGCTGCTGATCTATCTGCTCGATGAACCACGACCGACCGCTTGCTGCTCGCTTGTTCTCTCGTACTCGCCGTTCCTTGTCCTCGACATCCCAGGCTGATGGTGCATATCTGACCACCTCAATCGCCGTAGCTGCCATGCCTTTTAGCATCTGGGAATCTTGTCCCATGCTCGCCTCCCACTGCTTGGCATATCTCTGCACATTGTCCAGCCGAAGCATCATCCAGCAGTCCTTACTTCGACCTAAGGTCTCGATGGTCGTCTTCGCCTGATCTGCAAGTGTCTGAAGTGTTCGGAGAACAGTGCTGTATGAAGGCAGGAAGGCCACCCGGCTATTCATGCGATATAGTCGGTATGGGGCACCCGATGCAAAATAGACCAGCCCCCGGGCGAGTGCCATTCTTTTCGCTTCGTGAGTCCGGGAATAATTCAGAATGCTAAGTACGTGTCCGCAAACCTGTGATCGGATCAATCTTACGCAGAAGTCCATAGTGATTGCAGCTTACATGCTTGACCGGCCTGATTTTACGTTCTGTTCCCCTCCACGCGATCTTCCTCAGGTAGTGCCATGTAAGGGGCTGGTGGCTTCGCAATAGACTCTCAACTTCTGCATTGGTACCAGCTCCAACATCGGACCATTGCAGTAGCGCGTCACCTGTCTTACTGGTGCTTTTCACGACGAGACCGCTCGATGTTCCGACAGCTGCCTCAGCCTCTTTAATGAGTTGTTTCTCTACCAGCTGTGCAGCAAACGATGAGATTGCAGGGCGCGATGGCCCAATGTCAGTTGCAGAGACTGCAGTCGAGAACATAAGGGCTCTCGTTTGATCGTCGGGCCACCCGTACGGGCTCTTGTACCAGGCTTGCAGGATCTGTATCGGCAGGTAATTGCTCCGGCCGCCAAGAAAGCTGGCTACACGCTGCGAATGGCTTAACGATCGCTTAATAGGCTCACCCTTCTTATCCTTCAGGTCCGACTCAGGTTGGAATGTATAATAGAGGAACTCGCCCAGAGTCCAGCGGAATTTCGAGAGCATTGCATTGATTTCATCCAGCTTTTCAGAGACAGATCTCGGACTAGTGTAGGATCGCTTCGGAGTTGGTGCACTTTTTGCAAGGATCTTAGCATGATCGTCCTTGGAGTGCCCGCCCGTTTTCGCCGATGCTGACGTGCCCTCACCGGGAGGATTAGGAAAGTTGTTGTGAGCCTGTCCTATATTAAAGCCTTGACCGGAGCTTGATGTACTGAACACAGCAGCAGCATGCCAGAGATCATTATAGTATTGTGTGGATACAATGTTCGGTGGGGCGGCGAAGGTTTCAGCGAGTAAATTGCTTGCCGGTAGAGTCCTTTCTGTGTCTGGTGTGTCTCCTCCGGCAGTGTTGAAGTCAAATGCAGTGGGATGAGGTTCAGACATGCTTCATTTGACGAGACGACAAGTGGTATATTATTCGCAAGGAAGGAGATACAAGATATAGGCCGTGTGAGATTTACACGTGAGGCGAGAATGTCGCAACCCGGTTACAGGGGCGCGACTGGGAGCAGACCGCTATATGCCGACCGTCCTCCGCCTTCCAAAAAAGGGAGGCAATTCGGTCAGCCTTGGGAGACTACCGGTGTACCTCGCATGAAAGCAGTCAGATGATGATCCGAAACGAGATTAAGATGAAAGAACCACTACAGGCGTTGGCCGGACGCCTGTAGTAGAAGGCCGGGGAAAGGTGGAGATACATAAGGACTCACCGACTGCCATGGGTCTGGACGGAGCCCGCATGAAAAGGACCTGACGAGAATAGATGATTCAGTCAGTAATATGTCACGACTTGGCAATGATACAGGAACGGGAGCCATGACGGTGGCCAGTCGTCATGACATCACCAAAGGAAGGGCAGAAAGGAATACACGCGCCGTAACTAATGATTTCGGAGTATCTGAGACGCATGCTTGACGAGGCGCAGGTCGAGGGAGTCATGCAGGTGCCACTAGAATAAAGTGAAGGAGTCAGCCGACGTTGTAGAAGAGGTCAAAGAAGAGATAGTCATTATGTCAGTTATCTTGCTTTGGAATGTTTAGTGACTATCCGCAAACGCTCAGTACCTGTATAGAAAGAGACAGTATGAGTTTATACGACGAGGAATCAGTCGAACGAGGGCCGACCCGCTCGAAGAACTCCCCGCCGTCGAATAGACATGCTACTGTTCATACTTACCTCCTCGCCTCAGCGCCGCTCTCCCGTGTCTATCGCAGACCCGCTTAGTCAGAGATCAGCCCGTCTGAGCCGATCCTGTACCAAGCACCCTCCACATCCTCCCCCGCCGCCTTGACAAAGTGGCCTCCGAATCTTCTCGACTTCCTGGAGCTCGAGGTCATCGGTACTTCGTCTTCCACCGCGGGCTCGGGGAACTTGAACATGCTTGGCGAGATCACGACCTCGTCTGCCTCTTCGTCTAGGCACCACGAGCTCTTCTCAGCCCCGTTGATCTCGTCGATAAGCACGGACTCCATCTCGGCGTCGTAATCTACATCCATCAAAACAGAACCATTAGCATCGTCGTTCAATGAGAAAGACGAGTCACCGTGGCCGTGGTACGAGAAGAAACTCTCGTCGCCGTCGTCCACCTGCCGCTCTCCCTCCTCCTCCTCGTACAACGCCATCTCGTCCTGCAACGCCCGCCTCAATGCCAGCCTCCTGTCAAGCACGGTCCGAGCAACGCGCATCTTGATCAGGAACTCCACGTAGGTGATCCCCGCCCAGCTGTTGTCCGGGTTGGCGTTAGCTTCACCCAGGACGTCGAGCCTAGCGGAGTCGGAGTTGGGCAAAGAGACGTTGGGGTCGTCGAGACTGGCGTCGACCGAGTCGGCAAAGCTCTCGTAGTGCATCATGATCAATGGTAAGGGGTTGGGTAATAAGCGCAGGATGTGCTCGCAGGTATGCTCGCGGGGTTAGATTGTAAAAATCTGAGGGGAAACCGGTAGAACGAGCGCCCTTTATCCATGAGCACCACCGCCGTCCGAGACAGCCCGGATGGTAGTTTCGGAAGACGGGAGCGCGATAGAGGGTGAGACTCGCAGCATAGTTCTGAAACTGGGCGGTCAACTCGCGGTTGACGCTCCCACCGACGGGTATGAGCGCAATACGCATCGAGATTTGGCGGTAGTCTGGCGGTTGTGGACGCGTCTGACGAGCCCGGAAACGACGCGGACAGCGATCATAGCACGCTTCGCGGACTTCGCCGAGAACGCCCCAAGACGCTCTCCGCCCATCTGTAAATTCGAAAACGCAACGGAAGTGTCTCTCGTACTCAAGGCAAACAACATAGGAGCAATATAAACTAAAATAATGGACGCGTACTGCAATATTGACACCAGGCAGAATCTTCTTTAACCCTCCGCCGTCGCTAGACTTCCTTGCGTACCGCTCGACTGTCCGACATAATTTTGCCTTCTTTTGGAACAGACCTTGCTTTGTTGTACATGCTTGCACGAGGCGTGGCGTCCAAGTCCTCCTCTCCAGTTTTCTGTATGGGAACCTATGGTCATTCAACGCGCGCTTCCGACAAGCAGGAAACATACCTCCGGAGAACTTGGTAAATCCGTAGCTGAACAAATCGGCTCTCTAGACCTCTGCAAAAGTGCGTTGCGAAGCTCCTGAGATTGTGCTCTCAGCGACTCGATTTCCTGCACCATAGCATCGCTCTCCTCATCCTTCCTGCTCAGCTCACTTTCCAGCGCCTTGACTAGCGAGCTCGCCTTGCCCAACCTGATCACCCACTCGTTCTGCAAGTCCCCCAGACGCTGTGCTTCCATTTGATGATGCTCATTTATCTCCCGAAGCCTACCCAGCTCCGTCTCATAGCTCTCCTGCCCGCTCTTGAGCTCGCGCTCCCCGAGCTTTACCTTGTTCTTCAGCCTTCGCTCCTTCTCCCTCGCTTGCTCAAGCGCTTGTTCCAGTTCCGCAGCTCTTTGGAGCAAGTGCGAGTGCCCACTGGTTGATAATCCGGGGAGCTTTTTGTGTTTCCCGGGATGACCGCATCGGCGTATGAAGTGAATGGATGGACGGGGAAAGGACCATCCTGACACGATAGTTACTGTAAGCCTGGTAGCATTTGAAGACGCGACAGAGGCTAAGGTTTCAGGATTACGCGGAGAGGGATTATCGAGGAGAGAGGGAGAAGGGACAGAAGCAGACGGTGTATTGGCCGTTGGTCCAGCGAGGTTGTCGTCCGAAAGGTCAACAACTGCAGTGACCGCCTGGGCAGCCGAGCATGGTAGAGGACAAGCTATAGAGCGCTCGGGATGTTCAACGCTGAGTGAGTCTTCAGGATATTTCAGGATCCTACGGCCCTTGGAGATTTCGACCAGGCATTGGAAAGTGCCAGCGACCTTGTTAACCAGCGACAAGCGATCCATCTTGCAGAGCGTCTTTCGCGGAGTAGCTTCTTCGGAATACAAGAGAAACGCGAGTGATAGTATCCAGGTAGGTCATTAGGCCGAGTTCCTCTCCAGTTTGAATTCTGACCAGCAAGGGTGGCTGACAACGGGACTGAGAGAATGGAGAGACTACGAACGAAAGCAGTGCACCACTATAGTTGACGTTAGTATTGGATGCAATTGAAAGACGTATCGCTCCAGAGTATCACGCACGCGCAGTAATGAAATTCACTGGAAGCTGTCGACGACGCTATTCCCCTACCCAGAGGATACTATGTACGGCATAGCACCCAGTTCTCGCAGAAGTACCGCGGCTCGCAATTGGTTTCGCAAATGTCGCCTAGGCCAAGTAATTTGAAAGCAGCTCGATGGGTAGCATGAAGACCTAGCGACGACAGGCAGCTCGACGCGGTACCGTGCACTAACAGACATGTAGGTGGAACGGAGATACACAACGCAGAGACTATTGCGCACAGGAGCAAAAGCAACCCACTTTCCAATGCCACGATGATATGTCTCGTTTCGTACTAGTACTGTAGTTTAATCGCGGAGATTGGAGGGATCAGCCGCGTGCGTTGATTGGCTGATGCCCTTGCGCCTAGCGGAAGAAACGCCGCTAGAACGCTCGCATTCCAAGAGGCAACCGCGAGCACCATCATTAATGACAGCACGGCTTGGTTTCGATTATGTGCATCTAGTCTCGCACTGGGCTATGTGTCACTTACTGTGTTCAGATGCTCACCAGCTCTTCGGTGTCGTCGGCCCCGCTCTGGCTATAAAATGTCCCGTCGCAGGCAAGAGGCTTATGTATACTGGTAGCATGCTAGAGGTGGGAGGGAATCAACCAATATCGGAGCCAGTGGAGCTTGCCTAAGTGTGGATTACACACTTGCAGTGGAGGAAAGATGATTAATGGCATCGTAAACTCCTATTGGTATTGACTCTAACTCTGCGATAGAGTATCCCATCGTCTGGTTCGAACATTACAAAGTGGCTCTATGAATATTACCTCCTCAAGTACGTGTCCTTCACGCCACAGGTGAGGAATTTACCGCAGTCGTCATAAGGGGAAGGAACATTTCTATTTCGGGACTCCGCCAACATCGCGCCCCGAAAATCCATCCCCGGTTATTTGAGTTGTCTCCTGTTGATGGCACACTGTGGAGTCTTGCCGTATGTCACATATTCAGGAATAGAATGTTGTATGGCTAGTGGAAGGCATGATCTCGAAGGCAATGACAATTCCTCAGAATGTAGTATTCCAAGAGCCGAAAAGCAGACTTGATAACTCAAAATACAGAAACTGGGAGAGGACAAACACAATGGAGCCAAAGAAACACAGGGA
>ML213518.1:0-20666 GCA_004369045.1 Heliocybe sulcata | reverse complement strand
GGGTTTATATCGCTCTGGGACGGTGGCTGTGGGTGGCTGACGGACGCGTCGATCACGGGACCCGCAACTTCGGTGGCTGACAGGGAAGCGTCAAGGTGCTTCGAAAGTCGTTAGACGTCAATCCTCAAGGATTTCGATGTCAAGGATCGACGATCTGCTCGCGCACGGACCGGCTCTGTTTGCATCACGTGCGAAGTCCAGTCGCGACGGTCGCAGCAAGCCAACATCAAAGGGTCAAACGAAGGCGGTATCGTAGCCTCTAACGCTCGCAAGATGAGCGTGATGTGTAGGCGAAGGCCAGGGTACACGTATCCTTCAGATCCGCGTGACCATCGAGTGAAGCGACCGTGCAAAATCGTGAGCAGAGAGGGAGCGGGAAGTTGAAGTTACAAACTGTCAGAGCTGGAGTAAATATTGTAAATCATGATGGCAGATGGCACATTACTAGCAATAAACATTCTCCGAAATATCTTGGATTGTGTCCATTCCATGCAGCAGGCTCTCAGCGGCACTCACTTCAGGATTAGTATCCCGTCAACCCTGGCACCACCCCAAACGAAGGCCCGCCCTTCCCAAACATCTTCCTCAAGTCGGCCACGAATGCCTCCGGCTCCTCGTAAGCCGCGAAATGTCCGCCACTCGCATGCTCCGACTCAAAGACGACCTCGCCGATAAAGGCCTTTGTCCAGCTACGACGACACGGATGAGCACTTGGTAGGCATTCGAAGCACGGGAGATAAACACTTACGACCGGGGTGTGGGCGCGACTTCTTTCGGGTAGTAGGAGACGCCCAACGGAACTCCGCGTACATACGGCAAGCTCATGAGACTATCGTTCATGATCTCATAGTATATTCTCAGCGAGCTCGCGGGCCCCGCTCGCGAAAACCAGTAGATGGAAACCCATGTAAGCACTGGGCCGTGGTATCAGCTGTTACGATGCAGTGCCGCGCGAACGAGTCACTCACCTTCATCATCCTCCCATTGGTAATTATCCGTCCAATTGACGAGCTTCTCGTATATCCACGCGAGAAGCCCGACAGGCGAATCGGCCAGCGAGTATCCAAGCGTCTGCGGCTGCGTACCCTGCTCTTTCGAGTACCCTTGGCCCTTGCTGCTGAACCACTGCGCCCTCTCCAGGCCTTTCCGTTCAGACTCAGTATATGGGCTGAACGGAGTAAGACTGTGTAATATCAGCTCGAGGAATAGAACGGGGTTCCGATGCGGTTTCGGAGGCATGGATCTGCACGATGCATCCTTCAGGCACGAGCAAAAGAGCCATGAAGAGAAGACGTACATCGGCATGTTGGTGTGCCACGCTTTAACGTGTTTAGGTCCATAAGTCGCCGCCATTTGCCGCGTCACCTGCAGATGAAATGCAGTCAGAACAAGGCTGCTTACTGGTCGAATGGTGCGCACCAAATGGCCCCAATCCCCGCCTTGTGCCACTGCAGGAGAAAGATGCTCAGTCGTATCAAGCAGCTCTGAATGATGCGCCCTACGCGACCATACCGTACTCGCTGTATCCAAGCGCCAGCATGAGCTTATGCCCAACCTATTTCAACAGTAACTCAGACCATAAGATCTCTAAGCCTGAAGACGACTAATATGACAGTACCTCCGCATACTGAACCATCTTAAATCCCTTCTGCTTCACACCCTCCGAGAACCCGTATCCGGGCAACCCGAGCACCACGACGTGGAAACTCGGATATTCCGCCGACGCCGCAGTGAGCAAGGGAAACACCTTCCTCGCCTCGAAAAAGCTACCAGGCCCTTAGAGAGCTATCAAAGAACTATACCCAACGAGCCCGATGCGCAACTCACATCCATGAACAAAGAGCAGTGGTATCGCCTCCTCCACTGCGCTCCGCTGATGCAGGTAGTGGATATTCAGCTTTCCAAATCCTGTCACCTCGATATCCCTCGTGAACTGTAGCAGCTCATTCAGCTCCCTCTCGTACTTCCGCCAATCATACCCGTCCTGCCACCGCGCCAATAGGCGTTGCATATCCGCCAGAGGGACGCCGTAGTCCCAACCAGCATCGTCAAGTTCATCGGGCAGACGCGTGAGAGCAAGCTTCTGCTGCAGAAATGAAAGCTCTGAATCAGAAATGGCTATACGGAAAGGTGTCTCGCTGCTCATTGGGGTCGTTTGGCGGTCGATACAGCGGATGGATAAAGAGATATATATAAGACTGAACTGAATTAAGCACACAACAGCTGACATGTAGTGAAGGCGCGTACATATGCACGTGATACCAAATATTACGGCGCCTGCCGGCGTTCTTCTCTGTCAAGCTGGTATGTTGTCTTCAAGCATCTTTACATTGACCAAATCCTCGAATGTTACTCAAGACCACTCCATGTTTATTCTCTACAACAGCCCAGAGGCCGCTGCCTTCACTCGAGTCCTGCTCTACTTCCTCCGGCACCCACCCCGAGGTTTGAGAGAAGTCGCTCAGTTCAAGCATAACAAAGAGTCGTTCAGCCACGTCGTCTATGGTGAATTCTCTCCTCTTGACGCTATAATCCTCACATTTCTCCCCATAGAACAGATTAATGGCGCTGTCAGTCTCCAGATCGAAGTTGAACGCCATATGAAAGTTGTCGATGGAGACGAGAAGGCGAAGTATTATGAGGACGACTGTATGCAGTGCCTACAAGTGAAGCAGGGAGACCACGTCGATGACGCAGTCTACTCGGGCGCTTTTGACGCCGTCGCTGTTCCTTCGGGTTACGGTTCAGACATCGCACTGACGGACATTGTAGTCACACCGCGCGAGGTCCGACGAATCTACCACGGGAAAGGAAGTTGCTGGTAGAGCTGAGATGGCCTGCGTCACCGAGCTCTGGTCTTGAACGCCCGGCTCTTTGCTCCCGTCTCACTGCATGCTCCCGGTGCCCCTCTGATGGAGCTTGAGTCTGGAGGGCGCCCTGCCCCACGCCCATCTTCATATCGATGGTTCTGGATGCGGAATGATTTTTGTCAGTGTATACCCCATGGAGATCACTCAGAGCCATCCAGCTGTCGCTCGGATGCAGCATAGGACCGCCGAGAATATCCAGGTAGCTCTGGCTATGCGATAACATGCCAGCTGCCGAGTCTTTCACATCAGACAATTCGACAATGTCGTTGAAACTGAGAGGCGTGGTGTAAGACATGCGCCTTTGAAGAGGGGCGGATAGCCAGAAGCGAGCTCAGCGTTGTGGAAGGGGCGGAGGCTGGTACGTGCCAAGACGACCGGCGAGGGAATGCGCTGAAGGCATTTGTACGCCCCAGCCACCAGCGGACAACTTCGAGGATGTCTCGGATTTGGCGTTGCATGTAACGCAAACCCACTCAATAGCCCGCACCTGGCACACAGTTCGCTCAATATCGTGTATAACATGCACCCCTCATTTCTTCAACGAACAGGCACCAAGACGTTCCACTGGACAAGCGCAGTCCTACAATCCATGCATAACCAAACCACAATACAGAGAGATACTCGATACATGAGACATGCATACACTCGAACCTTGCTACTGATACGATCCAAGAGACGTCCGATACTCTGTGCCAATCCAGTGCCCTATGCCTCATAAAACCCTAAACAAAATCCGGTCCATGGAAGCGATATGCTACAATATGTCGAGGATACGTTCAATGGTGCGTCTTCCGATCGGTCAGTCCGTCTTCCCTCGCACCACCGATAACCTCGTCCGTCAATTGTCAACTCATACTTCCTTTAAGCGTCCGCCAGCTTCCCGAGAATGCACTTGACGTTCTTGCGGGTCAAAGTCCGGTCGGGCGACGCGTCCCTCTGGCAGTCTGGACCATCCTGCGAGTAAAATGTATCAGCAAATGCATAGGCGGGCCACGGATGAAGGAGCACGCACCATCGAGACCTCAGGCTCCTCCTCTATCTGCTTCATTTCAGCAATAGTAGCCTTCAGCTCATCGATCTCCGTGTCCTTCTGAACCACCATCTTCTCAGCGACGCGTACCCGAATGTTCAACCAGCTCATCTGAGCATTCGCCTCGTCCACCTCCTTCTGCTTCTCCTCCAGTCTACGCTCCATCTCCTGCTGCTTGTCCTCGATCTCCCCCTCCAGCTCTCTAACCTTCCCCGCCAGCGTCGTCTCCAATTCCCTCACTCTGCCGCCCATGCCGAGCTTCATAAGGGTAAACTCACTGTTCCTCACCCCGAGGGCCCTGCGCGCCTCGTCAACCTCCCTCTGCTTCTCCTCAAGGCTTTCCACCAGCTTCTCAATCTTCCCTCCCATCCGTACAACCTCAACATTCTTCTCCCCAAGTGCTTTCCGCGCCTTTCCAAGCTGACTGACTCGTAGCGTCCTGCGGTTCCCGGGGACGCGTACCTTGCCCACCTTCCTCGCCGCCAGCTCCCGTGGCAGAGGCTCCGCGGCCTTTGTCTCCTTCTGCTGCGGCCTGGCGTACTGCTCGGGCGACCAGTTAACCGGCTTGAACGCGCGGGGGATGGGAGCGCGCTCGAGAGGGGGTAGTGGAGCGTCGAGGTCGGGAGGAGAGAAGCTGGCAGCCGCAGCGAGAGAGTAATATGAGGTATTTCCGGAGGCTGACGACGAGCTGAATTCGGGAGTGGGAGGGGGGGCGAGACTGTCGTTGAGGTCGACCATTGTCAGCCGCCTGACTGGTGCGGGGTCTTGCGCGGATTTGTCCTTCTTCTGGAAGAGGCGGGGGATGGCGGAGAGCTTGGGTGGGCTGGGTGTGAGCTTCTGCTTGAGGTTCCTCAGCGCCTTGCTAAGGGAAGGCATCGTGGCTAAGTGTGGCTTCGAAGTGTGGTGATGATGGACGAGGGCGTAAGCGGCGATGAATGGATAGTGATGGAAGTGATAAGTGGAATGAAGTGGTAGCGATGGTATTGATGAGTGGAGATGAAGGAGGGAAGGGAAGATGGGATGACTTCAATCCTGCCTGTGTTCGTCCTTTTATCTTGAGGTGACGGGGTGGCTGACATGGCTGACAGCTGCGGCTGGCTGGCCGGTCATCGTCCACCGATGCCTGGTCACAATACCAACCTACGCAACCCGCCGAGTCGTCGTGGTCAGCCGCTCGGCGGACGACGTCGTTGGTATCGCCTCGGGTTTCGAGCGAGTAGGCGAGCATCGTCGGTGCGGCAATCCACTCGTCAGCTATATCAGGCCCAGGTGGTCCAGACTTTCCTGAATGTTGAGACGTATTGTTGAGTTGAATCAATTGCCAAGGATAGGAAGCGTGTATCCCGCATATCTTGTGTGTCCTACGGAACTCTGCCACACATACGAGGTCATTGCCCCGGAGTTACAGTCAACGCGACAATGGAGAAGACAAGTGGGAAGTTGTCGCATGTTCACCGGTCTATACGCACTTCGTCAATGCGTTATTTGTACGGACTATTTGTGGACGGAACGATGCACAAAAAATCGGGAAGACAGAAACACGATATGGTATATAATGGACTCGTAGGTGTGACATCTAGACTAGGGCTCTGGAGATAAGCAAACGTTCATGGGCTATATCCAACCAGAAACTTACGCCGCGCTATGTTTACACAGATTTTTCTTCCCACTTGTCCGAGCAGTCTAACTGTGGAGAGGCAAGAGCAGTAGACGTGCTCAAGAATGAGACGTCCGTATTTGTGCTAGAGTCTTCGGAGCATTCGCTCTCCGGAGATGCACCTCTCTCGCGGCTGCGAGTCTCCTGCACCAACGAGAGAGGCGTCAATAATGCTCGTAATGGTGTTGTTGAAGACGGGCACTTGAGCGCACGAGCACTTACGATGGTAGCATGAGAGCCGCAGAAGTAGTCCACGGGTCTGTTGACAAGTTCCCGTCGCTTCATCCGCCACTCTTCACAGCTACGCTTGCTCTCGCTTATGGCGTCTTTGAGTTTCTGGATTTCGGAGCCCACCTGGTCGAAGATATCACCGTCTCCGATCACCACGTTCTTCGTGAGCCACCAGGCATCGTGTTGTACGACAGGTCCAGGATATGCTGATGGCACGCAAGTGACGGATGGAAGAGGAGGGAAAAAGGACGAGGAATGTTCGAGACTATCGCATGTGTCCAATAATGAGCAGGAGTTGTGAGTGTCAGGAACCATGGCCCGGCACGAGGCCGTGGTGGTGACTTGGAAGGCTCGCGCACTGCTAGCGACGCTGAGTACTACCGAGGGCTGCTTCTTGTGGGAGAGTTGTCGTATCAGAGATGGTGTAGTGGAAGAAGCCGTGGTTGCGTCTAACGAAGGCGTAGGGATGCAAAAGTGGGTCCTTCTTGCCGAACTGACCCTACTAACTTGAACTGCTTTGAGCGTCTTAAAAAACGAAAAATCAGTATCGAAATGAAACGCAACAGCAAGATCAGCTTGCCTTGACTGCGAGGGCTGGCTTGATTCAGCACGATCTGGGCGAAGAGGGATGCCAGTGGAATAGTGTTCATGACAGAACTGAGTCCTGACCAGACGCGCTGCCGCCAGTTCACATTCAAATCGAGACACGCCCGTCAGCCGCTGCAATATGAATTGACTTAACGGACTGCAACCATTCAAGGCGCCGCAGCAGCATCTTGTATATATGTTCTTTCTCCGAAGAGTGCATATCCTGACTCTGTGCAAAAGAGGGGATGGTTCCAGGTTCAGCGTAGTGAATAGAGCTAAGTCGTATAGTGGAAGAGATAGTGCATTCGACCCGACAGGAGTATACTGATGAGAAACAGCGGTAGGTATATGAGCTCTGAGCTACGGTATCCCGTGAAGCTATAATACGCGTGACGTCACCTGCGCGACGCGTCTGTGGCGGAACAGAGCCACAACCATTAGAGGTTCTACAACAGCAAATAAGCGTTCAGGAGGCAAGTTTATATCTGCTGAGAGCATATTGATACAAGATATTCTATAGAAGAGGGAAAATAATGCTACAGGACAAGCGTAGTCCTTTACCAATACCGATACATAAACAGAGATAGAAAGAAACATGATACACGTCCACCATCGCTAACATGCAATCCATACGGGAACATACGCCACAAGAAACGCAGTACATCTGCCTCGTCTCAAACCTGAATCAATCAACGTCTATCCCTGCTAACTCCCGAAGAGCTTCCAGTTCTGCTTCCTGGGCTTTCTCGTGTTCGGGAGCAAGGTTCGTATCCTAGTCGGTGTGCCAAGCGTCAGCAGTGAGAAATACTGACAAGAAGACTAAAGCGCACCATAGTCACATAGTGAAGCTGATACAGCAGCCTGTTGTTCCTGTTGGTCAAATCATCGTTCTTGGCGGTCAGCTCCCGGCGTTCGGCCAACCACTTCTTGTGCGCCTTCGCGCGTTCTTGTTCGAATCGGTTCATCCAGTCAATCCATTTCTTCTGCCATTGCTCGCGCTTTCCGCGCCTCTTATCCAGCTCCCCCGTCTGGGCCTGAACGAGTACGTCCCGTTCTAGACTCTTGATTATATCGTCCTTCGCCTGAAGCGCGACGCTGAGCTCCAAGAAGCCCTGGTACTCCCTCGAGAGCATCCGCTCGAGGTTATCGATGGCAGCCTCCTTCACCTCCAACTTACAACCGAGAGTGCGAACATCCTCGTCCTTCGCAACAAGCGAGCTCTTCAGTTTGCGGATCGACCGCCCCTTCGCCTCGACGATCTCCTCCAACTGCCGAATATCTTCCTCCTTGAGAGCCAACGCACTCTGGAGCCCCTCAGTCTCGCCCTCCTGCACCTCTATCGCACCCAATAAGCCACGAATCTCCTTCTCCTGCTCCTCAAGCACGTCATGCAAGATCAACACTTCGTCCGTCTTCGTATCCAACGCAGCCTGCAGTTCCTCGTTCTTGGCTTCCAGCTCAATCTCCCTCGCATATGCCTCCTTCCTGAACACCCGCTCCACCTTCCTCATCTTCCAGATCTCCGCATCTCTAAGCAGGACGTCCTCCTCGAGCTTCCTGACGTGCACCTGCGCAGAGATACGCCGATTAATGCGGGTGAGGCGCCGGTCCTTCGCAGCCTGGAGGAGGGAGGTATCGGGCGCGACCCAGCCAAGGGGTTTGAAGTCAATGGGGATGGAAAGGCGCGGGGAGGGATTGCGGCCAGGAAGGACGTGGGTGGATGGCACGGTGATGTTATGAATAGAGGGAATGGGAGAAGGCTTGGGTTGCTTGCAGAACAGGCGGCTGACAAAAGATGCATGAGGAGCAACCGGCCTGGCCTTCGACGAGAGAGACTTGAGGTGACTAATCATAAAAGACATCGTTCCAGACTGCAAGGGGTGCTCGAGGAAATGATACTGAAGCAAAAGAGATAGTTGTCGAGGATGGGAGAGAAGCAGTAGTATCAGACGCAAGAGGGTAGAGCGTAGCAGAAGCAATCGAGTAAGAGCGGTAAGTCCACTCTATCTGAAGGGAAGACAGTGATGCTGAGCGAAGATACCAGGTGTAGTCGACATTTTATCCTTCAGAGCCGCTGGCTGACAGGAAGGCTGACCGTCAGCCACTACCAGCCGCCAGACCGGTCGGGAATCAGAAAAGCTGAAGCAGTAGTCGCTTCATTAGTCCTCCAGGGTCAGCCTATAGTAACTGAGAATTGGGTTCCACGCCCACCTGGAAAGGTCGTATACCAACGTCAGTCCGAGGGAGATGTGCACTGCAGTCTTGAGGAGCGAGGAGCTGAGTGATTCTTACCCAAGACACGCATTCCTCCAGAATCAGTATTTGAGAAAGACTTTCCCCGCCCCAAGGATGGTCGCCAGTGGTTAACAGATATCCATCCTCGACACGGGGCAGCCTTGCTCAACTCTGATTCATCTTCAGACTGACAAATCCCGGATGATGCATTCGCTGACCACCACCACGATCCACGGCAAGGAACACTTGTCATACACAGTTAAGCAGTCCACAGTGAGTGAGACGTAGACGAAGACTTTTCCGTTATGCCTCGAACTATTGCGTGGCGACTCGGATGCGAGGAAGCCGTGCGAATGTTAGCCACGTGTCTCCAGTACCCGGTCGCGGACTTGCGCTACTTGCGGTCGTCCTGCGTCCGAGGCAGCCTCTTTGCATCTTGTCGATAGAAGTGTCGAAGCATCCTAGAGTCATCATTGATAGTGGCGGGTATGTTATTACAAGTTGTCCTCTTGAGTCGCCAGGTCGAGGTGCTCTCCTCCAGACCAGGAAACCCACGGAAGAAAACCATGACGTCAAGGATTGACCTACGGCTGCGACGGCATCCCTCAGATTTGTCCTGGATCATCAGTATAAAAGCACCATCAAGCTCGAAGTCAGCAGGCCACTCTGGCTCTACACACGCTTATACAAACTTCACGCTTGCTCGTGCGACCACGCACACACCTCAGACTCATGTCGACTAAACCCACCTACACACTCCACTACTGGCCTGGCATCCCCGGGCGTGGCGAGTACGTCCGCCTCGCGTTCGAAGCCGCCGGGGAGCCCTACACGGACGACATGGACGTGAAGACCCTCGGCAAGCTCGTCATGTCCCCAGACGTCGTCGGGCACCCGCCGCACTTCGCGCCGCCCGTGCTTGAGTTCCCGGCCCCGGCGAGTGCGAAGAGGGCCAAGACGCAGGCGGGGCAGAGCGTGTCCGGGGGTGGCACGCAGAGCGTGTTCATCAGTCAGACGCCGGCGATCTTGGCGTACTTGGGTCCGAAGCTGGGGCTGGTGGGAGATGTGGAGGGAGAGGAGGAGGCGGTTAGGGAGGTTAGGAGGGCGCAGGTTAATCAGCTTGTGTTGACGGCGTTGGATTTGTCCAACGAGGCGCACGATGTGAGTAAAGAACCTTTTTTCGGTCGTTACGATGGAGGCGTCAGTACTTACCTCCGTTAGGTCCATCATCCTGTGGCTACCAGCCAATACTGTGAGTACTCGCATCCTACGTGAAATCTCACCTAATACGCGCCTGGAATAAGATGAGGATCAGAAAGATGAGGCGATACGGCGTGCAGAGGATTTCCGAAAGAATCGCATCCCCAAGTTTTTCCAGCACTTCGAACAGGTCTTATCCTCCAACCCGGCCAAGTCGCACAGGCTCGTCGGATCAAGCACCACTACAGCAGACTTAGTGCTCTTCCAGGTACGTCATCCAGCTCGACCACTACCTACAGCCGCCTCACCTTGGATGCTGCAGGTGTTGGACGGGATACAATTCGCCTTCCCTCGCCGGTGGGCTGCGCTTGAAAAGTCGGGCAAGTATCCGATGCTGTTCGAGATGAAGAACTCGGTGGCTGGAGAGGAGAAGCTGAAGGCGTATCTGGCGAGCAACCGAAGACAGGAGTATGGCATGGGATTGTTCAGGCATTACGAAGAGTTGGATGCGGATGAGTAGGTGGGCATGGAAACAGGAGCGACGGCGATGTTAGGCTCGCCGGTGGCGAAGCAAGAAATGTACTGCAATGTAGCATCAAGAGTGAAGAGAAGAGAAGCAATGAATACGAGATCACTGGTAGCCATTGGGAAGGCGGAGTCGATAGCACAGGGGCTGAGAGTAAGTAGACCAGCCGGGGAGCGAAAGTGGACCCATCGTGGAGACTTTGCGCAACCGACATCTGATGACTGCACGGGATTCCGCAGTGCTGGTCATGGAGGCATAAGGGGCGTCGAAGAAGAGGAAATGTGGATGAGAACTTACCAATGACCGAGGCCGAGCACGCCATTTCTAGGCCTGTTATGCAATCAATCAGCGCTCAGCCACAGACGCGTCTTATCACGTGAGCATTGCTTGTGTGGCACACAGAAAAAGGTAGAGCAAAGCAGAGCTGTGCATCCTGAATAATATTTGAAAGCCACAAATCTCCTCGGTTATATATCCTGATCAGTCTTTTCACGACTCTTATTGTATACTACGCGTGGATCACATGACTAATTCGGCCGTTGCCGCATTTGCTATGAGCGTGGCTTGCATGTTTGTGAAGCTCAACCAGATATGACCTCTGCTCTGATTTGAGGCTTACCGCCGTGGCTTAGCTCTCTGAATCTGTTTGTATCAATCCTTGGCAAGCTGGCTGGTTCTCTCCGATATGGACGAAACGGGGCAGCTGTGATGACCTGCGCGAGCGGCCGTATCATTTGTCAGAACCTAAGAGAGCCGCCCAACATTTCCTGCTGTCATCTTCCTTCTACTCGACTGCGACTGAGCCTGCCATGACTGAGACTCCCTTCAGTATCAACGTCCCCGACTCCGACTTAGACTTGCTCCGGCGTAAACTGGACTTGGTACGCTTTCCGGACGAGCTTGATGGCGCGGGCTGGGACTATGGCGTGCCCTTGGCGGACATGAAGCGGCTTGTTTCGTATTGGAAGGACGGCTTTGACTGGCGAAAACAGGAGGCGGAGCTGAATGAGCTGCCGCATTTCTTACGAGATATTGAGGTGGGCGGGTTTGGGGGCTTGAGTGTGCATTATTTGCACCAGAGGAGTCGGCAGGAGGGTGCTATACCGTTGTTATTTGTTCACGGCTGTGAGTTCCTGCGCAAATATTGCCATGGTGGCTAGTTGACTTGACGTGGGCAGGGCCTGGGAGCTTTCTCGAGGCCAAGAAGGTGCTGCCCTTGCTTATCGAGGCGTCTCCCGATCACCCGAGCTTCCATGTTGTCGTCCTTGAGCTTCCGGGATATGGATTTTCGGAGGGCGTGAAGCAGCAAGGATTCGTGTTGACTCAGTATGCAGAGGTATATAGCGTTCTCAGTTTGTATGCGTGGTTTGAGAGTAACACGACGCTTCAGGTCGGACATAAATTGATGCTATCGCTCGGCTACAATGAATATGGTGCGTGCTCCTATCATGCATACCCATGGGGAATAGTCCTTCATACCATTCACGACCAGTAACGCAAGGCGGGGACTGGGGGCACATCGTGCGGCTGCTTTCAGTTCCTCCATAGAACTTCGTCTAATCTTGCGAAAATTAGGTCACGCGTAGAATGGCTGCGACGTATGGCCCAAAGCACGTCAAAGCATGGCACACCAACGTGCCCTTGTATGTCCTCCTCGCCCTTTACTTCCCTCTTCCCTCACCCCACCCTCTACACCGGCAGCTCCGACATTCCCAAACCACACCGTCACCCCATCCTCTTCCTCCAACTCCTCCTCCACATGTTCACGCCCTTCTCTCCCTACTCCGCCTACGAACAGCGGTGCCTAGACCAAGCGAAGTGGACCATGGACCACGGACGCGGGTACGCGGAGGAGCAGGCAACGCAGCCGCAGACGCTCGGGTACTTCCTGGCGGACTCGCCGGCGGGGCTGTTGGCGTGGGTGTATGAGAAGCTGGTGCGGTGGACAGATGAGTATGCGTGGACAGACGACGAAGGTGAGTACTTGATAATGTTGGGAATGAGGATTAGAAGGGAATAGGGGCTGATGAGAGGTAGTGTTGACGTGGGTGTCGATATATTGGTTCTCGAGAGCAGGTCCCGCTAGTTCGATACGGATATACTACGAAGGGAGGAAGGCAGGCGACCTGAGTCTTTCAAAGCCCATACAAGATGTGCCGCTCGGCGTGTCTTATTTCCCGAAGGACATGGGGCCTGTCCCCAAATCGTAAGCCACATATGGCCTGGTTCCCAATATTCTATCCTGACGCTTAGCGGTTCTGCACTATAGGTGGATGCGAACGTTGGTAGGGAACGTGGTGTTCCTGGAAGAGCACGACCGCGGTGGACACTTTGCGGCGTACGAGACGCCGGAGGCATTGGTGGGCGATTTGAGGAAGATGTTTGGGAAAGGCGGGCCTGCGTTTGGGGTGGTGCCGGGGTTGACTGGATATAAATTGTGAAGTGAGTACCGCTGAGAGCCTCCTGCGTGGAATGGACACAATCCAAGATATTTCCGAGAATGCTTATAGCTAGTAATGTGCCATCTACCATCATGGTTTACACGTTTACTCCAGCTCTCACAGTTTACTACTTTCGCTTCCCGCTCCCTCTCTGCTCACGACTTTGCACGGTCGCTTCACTCGACAATCACGCGGCTCTGGCGGATACGTGTACCCCTGCACTTTGTCTACACATCAGGCTCATCCTGCGAGCGTTAGGATTCTCGGTTGGGGTCTCCATTGCAGATGTCTGGCCAACATCTGCAGTGACCATGCCATATGCTGGGCCTCACTTCCCAAGACGAGCTTGTGAATACTGCCTTGCAAGGCCTACTAGTCAGTGAAGAACCATTGTGCGCCAAGATGAAGGTAGGTATGTGCCCTCCTTTCTCTCTTTTTTTTCGCCGCTTACATTTCTACAAGACTTCTCATGAGTGCAACGAGGTTGCGTGAGCCATCCGCTTCAATTGCACCTTTTGATGTCTTCACTCTGAATAATGATTAGGCTAACTTCCTTGCATGTCCCGGCATACCTGGACTGGCGCTCAAACTCCGAGGTGGCTGTGAACATGGAAGGAGCTGACGTAGACCTTCAGGCTCGCCGGCGCACGTGATGACCATATTGCAGGAAGAACTTCATATCTTTATATAACCCCAGTGATTATTGTTGCTGCACTCAAACCTTCTCCTGGATTTCTCTGCAGGTATCGCAGGTGCGAACGCCACAACGCGATCACGTGATAGTGACAATACGGATGTTGTCACATTTCCAAGTCACTTGGGCTCGGTAACTCTCTTGACTGAATGGCTCAACCATATCTCTCAGCTCGCTGTAAACTATCTCTGGAGCTGTTGTAGCATTATGAGCTCCCGTCAAATAGGATGGTCACGCTGGTGAGTTCTCCGTATGGGTGCAGTTGGTATTGGTGATATTGAACTTCAGACTGACGGTGCCAGCCGCACCTGCGATGGTCGATGCTTCTGGCATCTTGCGCAGCGTCGCAGTTCGGTCTTGCCTTCTCAGCGGCTGACGGTTTCGCTGGCACTGCCGCCGTGGATCGAGGACAGCCGCCGTCGACTCGGAACGCTATAAGAACCATCTTGCCTCGTCTCTGCTCTTTACCCTCGCTTGTCTTCTACTAATATCAAGGCAGTCTCGTGCGCTTGCATCTACTCTCTGGGAACGTCTCAGAAGACCTCTACGGACAGTATCACTAGCACATACCATCGAAATCATGCCTTCTCTCAAGATCGCCCTCAAGAACCTTCAGTCTAAGGTCAAGCGCTCGGAGGCCACATCTCCTCAGACTACCAAGCAGCCCCTCGTGTCTCGTCTCCTTCGAAAGAAGGCGTCTCCTGCTGCCGCTGTCTCTGCAGCCCCGGCTCCGAGAGAAACGTCACCGTTCACGGCCTCTCTCACCTCGACGGCTGCTCCTTCGCCTTGCCCTTCGCCTACTATTCCCTCTACGCCTACGCCGCCTCCCTTCGACCGCAATGCGGAACTTCGTCGCCGCCACACGCAGGAGGAAGCCATGGAGATCGAGCGCTGGCTTCGGTCGGGTCCCACAATCCGAATGCGTCCCATGAAGCCGGCGCCGTCGATGTGGCGGTCTGCCGGCCGTTCTTACCCTGTTCTCTCCGCTTGCCCTCCCAAGACCCAGCAGCACCAGCACCAGCAGGCTACTCACGTCGAGGAGCTGCTCCGGGAGAAGGGGCTGAAGGAGCAGCGGCGCGAAAGGGAGGTTCCGGAGTGGATGGAGGAATTGATGGCAGGAGACGCGAGGAAGGTGGTTATCGGTTGGTTTAAGCAAGCCAAGAAGGCGAGCGCAGAGGCGCAGGAGCTGCGCGCTCGGATGGGGGAAAAGGACTGGCAGGTCGAGGAGTTGAAGGCTTGGGTGCAGGTGCTTGAGGCCAACGCAACGGCAAAGGACGAGCGCATCGCGGAGCTGAAGGCTCGGACGCACGAACTTGAGGTTAGCGGAGCGGTAAAGGATGAGAAGCTTGGGGACGCTGAGAACCGCGTCGAGGAACTTCACGTTTGTGCGCAGGAGCTTGAGGTGATCAGAGCGGAGCAGGAGAAGGAAGTTGGGGAGTTGGGTGCTCGAGTGCAGGAGCTCGAGAAGGAGCGTGCAGAGCCCGCGCAGTCGGCTTACGTCGGGGGTGATGTTCTCGGAGCCGTCACCAAGGTACGGATGCCCTGTTCTTTTCGATTCGAGCTGTTTACTGAGGCGCGTCGCTCGCAGGAGTTGAGTGACTTTCATGCGGCTATGCATGCGAAGTACAAGTTCTGAGGGCAGGGGAGGGGATGAGGGGCGTGGATGCGCGGGAGGTCGGGGAAGGGGAGGGCCGCGGAGGGGCGGGCGGGTGCGGGAGCTGGGCCCAGGCAAGCGTCTAGAGAGTCGTCTCCAGGTCGACGGCGACCCGGATTACGCCCAAGGTGAGTTGTCATCTTCTCCGATACTTTGATATACGTCCTGACCGTCTTTGTCCTCCTTACCATCTTTGTCCAGCACCTAAGCCTTTGAACAAGTCATACATCATCATCATCACGCACTCCTGCTTCCCTAAATCGCCACATCCGCGTCATGTTTGAAGAGTCCCTAGTGTCAAGTCCTTGACCCGCGGCATTGCCGCGCAGCAACTCGCTTGCAGCTTATCATATCACCAAGTCTGTTTACATACTGGTATAAAGCGTCATCTCGAGGTCACCCATAACTCAGAGTGCGCTCCTGGTGAGTACCATTCCGTGATCGTATTTCGTTATCCGTTTTGACCGTCTACCAATAGGGCCTATGCTTCTGGATATCATTATCCACATATTATTCCATCTTCCCTTTTCCTCAAATATTCCCGACAATCGTCCCGGGGGCGACGACCACTTAGAGTGAGCTCGAGGTGATGACAACCGCGGTGCCTAATAATGTTCTTTGTTCTGATCGTTACTACTAGGAATCGCACTATTATATAACAAGGCTCGATCAAGCACACCGCCTTCAGGCTTCTTGAACCCGCGACGCACATCCAGCACACTCCCACAATAAATTCATCGTAGCGTACGTCCGAAATATCATCTCGAGGTCGACAACGACCTGGTATATGCTCGAAGTGAGTTCTACTCTGCCGTAGTATGATGTTTTCCGTTCTGACTGTTTTTGACCAGGACGGGCGCTTCAATTCATACACTCCGCACTCCTGCTTCATCAACCGCGACACCAATGTTAGATATCCGACTTCATGGTACGGATTGGTCGATTGTCTCTGGAGTCCGTATTTTCAGGGTTTCATGTCGAGCGTACGACCGAACATATCGGATCGTATTAGTAGCGTGGCTCAAAGATGGACTCGATAGTTGGTTTACCATTATGGATCTGCTTCTGCTTCAGTATTAGCATCGGCTGCTATATTTGCCGTTCTATATGTATCGGTATCATTCGACGAAATCATATCATATCAATTGGAGATACTTTGGAATTACTAGCGGACGCGCTGACGGCAAATGCTGGTTGGGGGACTTGCGGAAGCCCCTTTAGCCTCTACTCTTTTAATGCGTAACGTCTAACGTTTTAGCCCTCATGAATATCGTCCTCTACTCGGCGACTTGGCTGCTTAGGCGTCAGCGACATTCTTTCTTCTTCTGTCTATATGCTGTATAGCGCTCAGTGATGTTGGTCCCAACTGCAACGAAGCTTCCTGTTAGCCACCCAAGTTATGTGGACCGTGCGAACCAACTGCAGCCCAAAAGGAAAGGGTCCTTCCCATCTGGAGGGTCCGGTCGGCGGCGCGGGATGTTCAGTTGCGTTGCACCTGCAACAATCTTCAGCGCATGTCTTGGGCTGTCTCAGTATGACTTCCTGCCGCGGTATAAGACACGGGACTCTCTGCTCGTCGTCCACCAGATTTTTCAATCTACCCGCTGCATCCCTTCTTATACCTTGTCCTTATTGCTGTTGTTACACCTCTGCCATCCACCATCATGTTCTATAGCGTCTACTCCAGCTCTGAAAACCTCTCCTTCTCTTCTGGTCCTGCAGTTTCTGGCGTCGTGGTGCACAGTCCCTCACTGGACCCGGACAACTGGCTGACCATGACGTACGAGGAGTTCGCGGACAAGAATTGGGAGGACCGCTTGGAGTACGAGATGAAGATGGTGATGGAATATGAGAAGGACATGGAACTGGAGGAGCTATACGGAGTGGAGAGTCAGGTGGACACTTCAAGTGGGAACATCGAGGATGACTCCGTGTCTTCCGATTCCTCCCTCCCGTCACCTTACGATGCCGATGTCTCTATCCTTATGGACGGCAGATTTGGCGGGCTAGAGTGGAGTATGGTGGCTAGCGTGTCTTTTCCTAAGCTCAAGGAGGACGTCGAGCTCAAGAGTGATGCCGAGGAGGACGTGAAGGACCGCGGCGGATACCTGGCTAACGTCGACTCTGGACTCTCCGATACGGAGGTCTCCATGCTCCATCTATACGACCCCGACTCTTCCGTTATGGTCGACTGTGACTGCGAGCTGGAGCTTCAGCTGGATTTGAGTCTCTATCTTAGTCTCGAGGCTTGCGACGCTTCGTACCTAGCAGATGATGAGGACGAGGACGGAGACGACAGAGACGAACATGCGGAGGAAGACGAAGAGGAGGGAGGGGAGCAAGAGCAATTACTTGAGTGGATGAGAATGCTCACGCTCGACGATGTGGCTCACCGACTCTTTGTCATGGCGGACGATGTGCCACGGGATCCTGGTGCTGAAGGATGGAGTGTCGGTGATGTTGCTGAAGTGGAATGGTGTGAGGAGGACGATGACGAAGACCCTGCTATTAGGGACGATTGGGTGTGCCTCATGCTCGACGACCTGATCGAAGCCTAGGACGTGGAGCGAGACGCTGCTGGGGTGGTGGACGTGAACGGACGCGGCCATGTGAAAGGTCAGTACAGTTTATGCTCTGTTCTATGTTATCTGACGATGAGTTTCTCGTATGAAAGGCCCCTCGTGCGATACTTTGCACTAATCCTTCCTCTCTTGAATGCACAACATCATAGCCTTCCTGCATCTACACATCTTAATTGCCTTCCCACCACACGCTCCTGCTCATGTTTAATATCCCCTGTTCTGAAGCCCCCATTCGCAGATTGACTTCTTGTTTATATAGCCTCACGACCGTCAAGCCTCCAACCAAAATTTACGCGTATTCAGTCCGTCGCCTTCCTCGATAAGTATCCTCGTACCATGCTCTCATCTTGTCTTCTCACGGTCCAATTCCTAGGTTCTTCTTCTCGCTCATCAATCCACTTCTTGCAATGCGTGAGTGGTTCTGAATCTTCCTCCGATTATTGCCTCGCGACCTCTTCCTTCACCACTGCCTGTAGCGTCTGGCCAGCGTCCACAGGCATCGGTTTTTGCTTTTCCCTCCCTTGCGTTATGTCCTGGAGTTTTACAACAAGCGCTGACTATCCTTTCCTTCTTCTATCTGAGGGACATCTCTCACAGATGCGCACCTACGAAGTCTGCCAGAAAGCAAATATACCGACCGACGTGTGCATTCAAGTCAGTTCATTCTTGTCGCACCTTACCATCACCTGCTGACCATCGCTACTGCCCAATGAATCATCTCAGCTCTGACTGCATACTCCGCAAACTCCGTGAATGCATACTTACCCTCAGTAAGCATGTTTTCTTTTTTGTCACCTCCGCTCCCTGCCTCCCTCTACCGAGCGTATGTGGCGTCCGGCCAACGTCCCATACCTCATCATACACTCCTCTTTTCTGATTCAACCGTTTATCGATCGGAGACCCTTTCTAACCAGTTGTCTTGCATTTGAGGTACACCATGGATTATTGCGAAGTTCCTCCGGTACAGCATCGCGGATCAAGTTGCATTTAAAAACAAATGCGCTTCTCGGAGAAGGAGAGCGGTGCTGCGAAGGAGGGTTCGTCGTCATGTTAGACTCAAGTGCCGTTCCAGCTGTACTTCTGAGGCTGGCCACCTCATGGGTACAGTCGGATATGCGTCCTTAAGCCATTTCTTCGTCCAATAGCAACATGCTAATTCCCTGACATACCTAGGGCACCCCCGCCCGCCGAAGCGAACGGTCACTCAATGTACCCGGTAAGTACTATAAACCTTCATTCCAACCCATCTTTGATCCACCCTTTCGCGTCCGCAACAGACATGCAGCGCGCGACCAGTGCCTTCCGGATTTCATTCCTCCGTCATCATCTCAGCTCCTTTGGGATGCAGACCCGGACTTACATCTGCCGCTCAATGTCAGGACGAGCGCCGCCGCAGTACCAGGTACCAACGCGGCTTTGAATTCTCGACTGCGAAGTGCTGCGGGACGCTTTGCTAAAATTAGTGGGTGGGTCAATCTGTCGATCATAACTCTGCATTCCCATGTGCCTGACCTATGGCATACCTTAGACCGCGCTCCGCTATGAATCACTGGGGCTATGCTAGCACTTTTTGCTCATCTGATGTTATTACTTCCGACTTGTGGTCTCCGCCGTAGAGGACACTGCCACCTGTAGCAAGCTTTCTCGGACCTTTGAAGAATGAGATCCTTCGTGTTTCGAGAGACGAGTGACATACCTCGAATGCGGCCGAGGTCCGGACGACGAACTACCTTGATGTCTACAGCAAATGATTTTGTTCCTGGAGCTGATATTAGACAATCTTACTCCGTTCAGCCCATATACTGAGTCTGAACGAAAAGGCCTGGAGAGGGCGCAGTGGTTCAGCAGTAAGGGCCAGGGGTACTCGAAAGAGCAGGGTACGCAGCCGCAGACGCTTGGATACTCGCTGGCCGATTCGCCTGCCGGACTTCTGGCGTGGATATACGAGAAGCTCGTCAATTGGACGGATAATTACCAATGGGAGGATGATGAAGGTAAGTGACTTGATGTCACAGCACTGCATCGTAACAGCTGATACCACGGCCCAGTGCTTACATGGGTTTCGATCTACTGGTTTTCGCGAGCAGGGCCCGCGAGCTCGCTGAGAATATACTATGAGATCATGAACGATAGTCTCATGAGCTTGCCGTATGTACGCGGAGTGCCGTTGGGCGTCTCCTACTACCCGAAAGAAGTCGCGCCCACACCACGGTCGTAAGTATATAACTCCCGTACTTGGAGTGCCTACCAGGTACTCATCCGTGTTGTTGTAGCTGGACAAAGGCCTTTATTGGCGAGGTTGTATTTGAGTCGGAGCACGCGAGTGGCGGACATTTCGCAGCTTACGAGGAGCCGGAGGCATTCGTGGACGACTTGAGGAAGATGTTTGGGAAGGGCGGGCCTTCGTTTGGGGTGGTGCCGGGGTTGACGGGATACAAATTGTAAAGTGAGTGCCGCTGAGAGCCTGCTGAGTGGAATGGACAGAATCCAAGATGTTTTCGAGAATGCTTATTGCTAGTAATGTGCCATCTGCCATCATGATTTACAATATTTACTCCAGCTCTGACAGTTTGTAACTTCAACTTCCGCTCCCTCTCTGCTCACGACTTTGCACGGTCGCTTCACTCGACGGTCAGGCGGCTCTGGCGGATACGTGTATCCTTGCGTTTTGTCTACACATCACGCTCATCTTGCGAGCGTTAGAGGCTACGATACCGCCTTCGTATGACTCTTTGGATGCTGGCTTGCTCACCACGACTGGACTTCGCACGTGATGCAAACAGAGTTGGTCCGTGCGCGAGCAGATCGTCGATCTTTGACATCGAAGCCCTTGAGGATTGACGTCTAACGACTTTCGAAGCACCTTGACGCTTCCCTGTCAGCCACCGAAGTTGCGGGTCCCGTGATCGACGCGTCCGTCAGCCACCCACAGCCACCGTCCCAGAGCGATATAAACCC
>ML213517.1:658837-781007 GCA_004369045.1 Heliocybe sulcata | reverse complement strand
TGACATTATGGATTGTATTTGACGGTCCCGGACGACTGAGGTTCAAGCGGGGTAAGAAGGTGGTCGCAACACCACATTGGCTGACTAAAGGTGTGGAAGAGCTTGTAACAGCATTTGGGTTTCATCATCACACGGTATGTGACCATTATCGGATCTTTTCGTATATTTGATGTGCTCTATCTTGAGGCTCCGGGTGAAGCTGAGGCTGAACTGGCAGAGCTTAACCGCCGCGGCTACATCGACGCTATACTCACCAAGGATGGCGATGCTTTGGTTTTTGGTGCCCTTCAGGTGCTCCGCAGGTATGTTGCCATTGCAAGGCATTCCCTGTGTTACACTTTGACATCATTTGAAGCAATCCGCACTCGCACACCCCACACGACGGCTTCTTGGCATACACATCTGAAGCCATTCAACATTCACCGCTATACCCGTTATCGCAGGGCGGCTTGCTGCTGGTCGCAGTATTGGCTGGCGGAGACTACGATAAGGTGAGTATATACGATACCCAGTTTTCTGGTTATTTACTGATTCATGAGCTGGTATGTCAGACTGGGCTTGCAAAGTGTGGTCCGCGCATCGCACAGAAGCTTGCGCAGTACGGTCTTGGTGACATACTGTATACTGCAGCAACAACACTCTCTCGCGAAGGCCTCATCGCGTACCTGCCGGGATGGCGCGACATGCTTCGGTTCACTCTGCTCAGCGATCCTCTCGGCAAGCTGGGCCAAACGTACACATCTATCGCTAGCAACATCAAAGATACCTTCCCCAATCCTGATGTCATCTGCGCATATGCTCTTCCGCTCACATCTTTCCGCTCATCCAGTCTCTCTACCGTCTTGCCCTCATCTGCTCCCCAGCCCATCGATATTGCGGCGCTCACTCGGCTCTGCGAGCGCTGGTTCACATGGGGGAGTCCAACTGGCATTATTCAGCAATTCCGAGACAAGGTGTGGCCGGCTGTCTTTGCTCGTAATTTGTCCGAGGAAGTCTTGCGCAATGAAGCACGCAGAGCCGGCCGACCTGTCAGCAATCATACTGTGAGTAGTACCGCTGCCTCTCAATGCTTTCTATATGACCGAGTCAAACACAGGGATACACACTACATGGCAACTTTACGATCAAGCACTACACTTTGACATCTACTTTCACGGTCGCCCTTGGTCTCTCTGCCTATCAAGTTGACTACGAGACATCGGACCTGGAAGCTATAGTTAGATCAAGTGTGCTGGGTTTGCGAGTGGATGAGGGACAGGCACAGCTCTCCGCTACTCGCACGAAATGCTGGGTACCTGCCCTTGTGCTTGAGGAAGCCTTCCCTGCTCTTACACACGATTTTTGTTCGGGAAGAGGCTTATGTCACTAATTCAGTATGATGTGTACTTCGTGCTGCACTATGCGGATTGTTATTTGGAGCGTAATTACATGGAATTTGTCTATTTCCCGGGACTGAGCGGGTGCCCCTAGTGGTGACCATAGCCGACGGAGATGGTCTGAAACAGCCCGATCATTAATATATTCAGTGAGAGGTGGAGTACGACATGGAGTACGACATACCCCGCTGCTGTGTCCAGGAGCCTCTCCCTTGGCTCTGAGTTCAGTCTCTCGAGATCAGTACCATGGGGCGCAAAAGGTCAGGGGATGCTGCTGCATTGTCTGGACAGGACGGGGAAACAAAGTCAAGCTCGAGCAAACGGAAGAAGGAGCAGCCGTCCACTTCAAAATCGACCCGGAAGTCAAAATCCAAAGCGACGCCAACAATCACTGACCTGAATAATCAAATCAAGTCAAATGTTGCGCAGCATCTCCAGGCTGGGAAGACGACAGCAGCATACGATGGCCATATTCGCCGAGGAAAAGCCTTCCTGGAGGACCTTGTCCGAACACGGCGTGCAGAGCAGACCATGCAGATGCCGAACCCGGATGAGCTGCTGGAGAAGGAAGCAGCGAACGATGCGGGAGAGGAGGTGATTGACATCGATATACTTGCGCAGGCATTTGAGAAGCCTCCCAATCGATATTCGGCTTTGGCCCTGGAGATGTTCCTGTCAGAGAAGTGCATAAACCAGAGTCTGGGCGAGTCGACAGCAGAGGGAATATTTGCAGCTTTCAAGAAGATGTGGGAGTTGATGTACGTGATCGTGACTCACACGATGGATATTAATTGACAGGCACCTTCGATGCCAGGGACAACGAGACATATCGAGGTCTGTATAGCTATTGCCCTGAGACCAACCGAGTCCGGGGAAATCCTGCCGAGTCAGCAGCTGTGAAGGATCTTTATCAGAGTATCAGAAATCGATGCAGGTCCCTCAGTGGAAAACGCACGCACCACGCGGAAGCCATAACGATTGAGGAGGTCCGAGCGATCATGACCTGGTCGGAGTTGAAGTGTCCCTCAACTGTCGAGTATGCAACGATCACTGATCCCACGGAGCTCTTTACATATCTGGTTCATATGGAGATGCGCGCCTTTATTCCTTCGGGTTATGTGCTATGGACAAGGTATTAAATTAGTCGATAAAATCATGACGTATTACTGATGCACGCACGTTGACAGGAATGGTGAACTTTGCGCCTTGCAAGGCAAACATATCCAGCTCGACTGTCCCGGAGAATCTCCCTACTACATCCCACATCATGAAGTAATGCTGGAGCACCGAAAAGGGTGGCAATCTCGGGATGGTAACATAGCGCATACCCGAGGTCTGTAAATCAATATACTATGCCAGGAATATTGTCTAATCAGCACGATTGATATCAGGGCATACCTATAGAATATATGAGCAGAGCAAGACTCCCGAGATTTGCATGAAAACGCACCTTTCTCGCTGGCTGAACTTCCGCGCCCAAGTTCTTCGCCGACCCTTGCTGCCTGACGAGTTTGTATTTCCCCATATTAGCACCACAGGCATGATCCACCCATCACAGCCGCTAAATCACGATGTTGTCCAAAAGCTCATTGACAGTTTCGCACGAGATGCCGGGCTTACGAGGACGTTCTCCACGCATAGCTTCCGAAGGGGAGGAGCGCAATACCGATTCATGTTCGCACCATTTGCGCAGCGGTGGTCACTTACGAGAATACGTTGGTGGGGAGGCTGGGCAGATGGTGAACAGGTGCGTATTACTCTTATCATATACCGAGAGATGCTCACATGGACATTTGCAATCCTACAAGGCGGATACATTGATCCGATACCTAGTTGACGACCTGACCTACACGGAGAATGATCACAGTAACGCACTTTGCCCCATCCCAACTCAGAATGACCTTATCTTCAATGGCGACGACTCTCGGGCGGCTCCGATCACAGCACAGGAGTATCGCGAGTTCAAAGATGCGATCGATCGGCGTTTTGACGAGTTCATCTCAAAGTTCTTTGCGTTGCTGCATGGCACTGCAAGCATTCCCATGCTGCATGGCCATCAGGCCCTCCACTATGTCCCGGAAGTCAGGCCAACTGCAGAAGAGGTCCTGCAGAATCCATTAATGTCATCTATGCCGTCAGGCATACGCTCGGCGGAGGTATACGCACCGTCTATGATCATAGAGCCTCCTCACTCCAAGGGTTCGGCCAGGAAGAAGGGCGCCTCCGGGAAAGGAACACGCGACATCCCACCTATCCCGGAGGCTTCGATACCAGATCTACCCAAGAATAAAACAGCATGGAGGGAAGCTATAAGGCAATGGGAAGAGCCGAATCCTGTAACGGGCTGTCCAGCTCTTAAGGATTGGCCGAAGGACTGGTACTCGGGCAGTATGAGGCTCATTACAGGTGCAAAGCGCGGTCAGCGACAGTTGATCGCTAATGAGTATAATCGGTCAGTACTTTCTTTCGGCCGATGGAATCTCACAGGATGACTTACATATCTATCTTCAGGTTTTCTCGCGACGACCGAGTGTTTCTCGAAGCGTATCCGGTTGCCACAGCAGGTATTAAGCATCTGATCTCCGCAATCACGAAAGCCCGTCAAGCGCGGCAAGAAGCCGCAGTGAGGAGAAGCAAGTATGGTACGCCGGAAGAACGTGGTTGACATGAAGCTGAATCCGATGCTGCATCCGATGCTGCAACAGGATGAGGACGCTTGCCTCTGACGAGTGCCATACAGTACTCTGACTGCATAATTCCGTTGATACTCATCTTAGCTACTTCGTACTATACTCAATTTATAGTCGACCACATATTGTACCTACGAGCTTGCTAGTAATGCTACAGCCACATTAATGCCTCTCTCTAGGTGCATATCGTCACAAACAACCTCTATACGAGGCTGGCTGTGTTAACGTGGCTGTCTGCTCATTTACTTCAGCTCCCCGCGTGGACTTGCAAGGATAGTACTTTCCCTATTGTATTTGTTCTACTCTACTGTTCTACAAAAAAAACTGACTACTGATCAGCATACTGCTGACACGCTCGGCTTTATTGACTGAGAGGAACTGCGACGAAGAACAAGAAAGAAAGGCCCGGAGGGAATCGGAAAGCAGCCAGCGGAAGCAGATGGCGGATTCGATAACGGTGAACGACGAGAGGAGCGGGCGACAGGAGCGGGGTGAAGACCGTAGCACAGGCTTGTGACGGAGTGCGCGAGATGTGGCTGAAGCAAACAAGGCACGCATCGAGAAGCATCCGGGAAATACCGACTCGCGTCTCCTGCCTGATGAGGCAGGCCAGGCGTAAAGCGGAATAAGGTCTCAGATCTCAGTTTGGACCCGTTAAACGGGACCCTCAACACCACGGACATACCTCCGTAGTGACATCATAAGGAGCATTTCGGTGCCGTTTGGTGACTTGCAATATTCACTCAACGAATTCACCGTCAGTATCCTCAAGACCGGAACCTAGATTCTAGTTGAAGCTCGACATTTCACAGCTATGACAGAACCAAGATTGACTCAGTTCAAGGTCCTGATCTTTGATGTTTACGGAACGTTAGCAGTACGTGGGGAGCGAGACTCACGCACACCGCATCGTCGTAACATCCCATAGGACTGGGAAACCGGTATCTACGAAAGACTGAAGCCAATCCTCGACCGCGCGAAGAAGCCTTGGTCAAAGAAAGAAGCCCTCACCGCCTTCGGGGCCGTCGAAACCGACCTGCAAGTCCAGTACCCCGACATGCTCTACGCCGACCTGCTTGCGAAAGCGCACGCCGAGTTCGAGAGCAGATTACGCGGTGGCGGAGGACACGTCGCCCCAGCTATCGCATCCGAGGGCGGGAGCACGAGCGCTGCCGGCGCGGACCCGTCGACCTCTTCGTCTGGGGCGGGTCAGAGCGCCACCAGCGATGCTGAAGCGGAGCACATCGCGTTCGGACAGTCTATCAAGGACTGGCCGATATTCCCCGACACCGTCCAGGCGCTGGCAAAGCTGTCCGAGACGTACAAGCTGACGGTGCTGTCCAACGTCGACCGGTCGTCCTTCGCCCATACGAGAGCCGCACTCGAAGGTCCCGGGAATTTCAAGTTCGATCTTGTGATGACCGCGCAAGACATCGGGTCGTACAAGCCATCGCCGGCGAATTTCGAGTATGCTTTGAGGGAGGTCAAGGAGAAGTTCGGGGTCGAAAAGGGAGAGGTCCTCGTAGTGGCGAACAGCCTCTTCCACGACCACGCACCGGCGAATGCGTTGGGAATCACTAGCTGCTGGATCAGGAGAACAGGGGCTGTCATGGGGCAGGATGCGAGAGTGCACCATGCCTTCGACTTTGGCACGTTGGGAGAGATGGCGGACGCTGTCGCGAAAGAGAAGACGAAGACATGAGTATGGACGCTGATCGCCAAGACACAGTGGAAAGGGAATGTATTATCAGTAATAAATAGTGGGCAAACATATGTATAATGTCCGGTCCTGGCTCCTAATTCAGTGAGCGCGATGAGTTTCTTCCACGGGACACTCACCAGATCATGATCCTGGCGGTGTCGGCTTTTCCTTCGCCGGCTTGCCGCTCTTTTTACTCCCCGCCTTCTTCTGCTGTAGTCTCTCTAGCAACACCTTCGTACACCTCAAAAGCGCCTCGCTCTCCTCCACTTTCGCATCCCCGCCCCCAGCCCAACGTATCTTTAAGTTTTCATCCACCAGATACACGTAACCAATGTGCTTATTATCGAGCCCTATCGCCTCACGCTGATACTCCATGTCCTGACTCGACAACAGGTACGTCGGGTGCAGCTCCGGTGGGGTGCTCTTCCGTAGGCGAGAGGTGAAGAGGTTGACGAGCATGGATCTGAGATAGTTTTCTTGGAGGTTGATCAAGACATGTTGGTATTCGGGGTATTCGGGATTCTGGAACAAGGCTTCGTTTGTGGGCAAGACAAAGTAGCGTATGTGTTCCTGTAATAAACGCATCTCAGTGTCCATTTAACGAGAGAAGCAGTGAGTTGACGTACATCAGATATTTGCGTCCCCAGAATCCCTACAGTGGATATCTTACCTCTCAAGAGATCCGTGGTGTGGACTTCTGCTCCCTTGTCTAGCGACTTGCCAACGATGTCAGGAAAGTAAAGCGCTTTCTGGTCCGGCCGTCATGAGTTCTCCGTAGCATCTGTAAGACTATATCGGACTCACGTCTTCGCGAATGACAGTCTTTGGTGCAATCCACGTCTTGCCGCCCCAATGCCGTGTATTGATCAGGTCCTCATAGTAGCCCTTGCCGATTTGCTTGACCCTGACACACGTTAGCTCTCAAAGACATAGGTTCAGCTGTTTCAGACGGCGTACAAGTGTTTCCGCTGATCTATGAGTTTCCCCTTATCGATGATGGTCTCGTACTGACTCTCACCCCACGACTTTCTGAGCGAACTGGGTGGCTCCTTTACACCCAAGGGTCGCTGCAGCATTGGCAACTCTTTCTTCTCCTCACTCTCCTCCGCCGCTACTTCAGTCGTTGAGGTCCCTACTTCGGCTGACTCATTTTTCTGGGTGACGTAGGCCCTAGCTGGTCTGTACAGCGTACGAGCAGGTTGACGGAGGACTGAAAACATGGGTGGCAAAGACCCTGCTTCAGCAGGGTCCCGAAGAGTATTTCCCACTGTACCGGCATCTCCCGAGGCCACAACGCCAGCGGCACGCGTTTGGAAGGCGTCGCCTGGAGACTCTGCATTTCCTTGCGCTTTATCTTCCTGGTCGATACTATGCATTTTCTAAACCATCGGCACCCTCCCACATATCTCGGTGTCCGCCCATTCACAACAAGTATTCACGATATACAATAGCATAGTAGATGCGCAGGACTTTACCGGTTTACCGGCCGTCAAATGAAGCGCTCCGAAGCATAATGCACATAATAATGCCACATGTAAAACAGCACCAGTGGCGACTTGAGACGGAGTCTGAACATGCCGCCGGCCGCGCAAAGTTGAGCGTGGGCAAGAGACGCGTTTATCATCAGTGAGTCACGTGTTGCTATATAAAGCGCGCGTTTGTTGACTGCCCAGCGTCAACGTTCTCTCGCAACAACCACCACCGTCTCTCGCCCACTCGCTCTAGAAACCACTCGAAATGGTGTGTACACTCATACTGCTTGCTTTCGTGAGGCCATATACTGACGCTGGGAGCGATGGCAGTCTGGAAAAGGTACTTGACGCGGTCTTTTGAGTCGATGGGACGTGGTGTTGACCTGTCGAGCGATCAGGAAAGGCCGGAAAAGCTTCCTCTGCAGGCGGCAAGGCGGGTGGGGAGAGCAAGACGCAGTCCCGCTCTGCAAAGGCCGGTCTGCAGTTCCCCGTCGGTCGTGTCCACCGTCTTTTGAAGAAGGGCAACTACGCGCAGCGTGTCGGTGCCGGTGCTCCAGGTACGTCGACGCGCTTTCTTACTCAGATATATGCTCGAACTGATGGAATGATCCAGTCTACCTGGCCGCCGTTCTTGAGTACCTCGCTGCTGAGATCTTGGAGTTGGCCGGTAACGCCGCGAGAGATAACAAGAAGCAGCGTATCGTGCCGCGTCATCTGCAGCTCGCCATCCGTAACGATGAGGAGTGCGTGGAAGTGTTGTTATGATTGTCCATCATACTGATACCTGCGATGCTTAGGTTGCACAAGCTCTTGGGCAACGTCGTCATCAGCCAGGGTGGTGTCGTGCCCTTCATCCAGCCCGAGCTTCTGCCCAGCAAGTCGAGGTACGTGGTATCTGTCCTTATGCACGGTCTTATCTCAACATGACCTCTTTGACAGTAAGGGGAAGAAGGGCGAAGTCAGCCAGGAGGTGTAAACACGGGCTTGTTCTCATCTATATCCCATTTCTACGTGATCTCGTTCCTGCACTCCTTGTACTATGTATTTGTACGACTTCCATATGTGATGCAAAACCTCTGACGGGTCTGACATATCTCTCCCGAGCTGGAAAACATACGGGCGTATATGGAAATGACGCCACTTGTGACGATCGGGTTCCGTTCCAATGTGAAACCCGAATTTGGTATGCCTCCTGCCATAAGCGAGCCATGTCAGACCAGTTATGCGCCGTCTATGACTGAAGCTTTCATAGCTTGACATAACAAGATAACGCAGACTTGTACAGTAATCTATCCCGATATCCGAGCTCACTCGGTTGCTTCGACACAGGAACAAGAGCAGTCGAGTTAAGAGTGGCTCGCGACTGATCAAGGTTTCGTTGAGATTCACTCGTACTCGGCGGTCGAGCGCTGAGTAAACAAGATTACTGCGCTGTTGGGAGTCAATGTTCAAAATCTCAAGAAAGACAATAGAAGTACAAGGTGGAGGCGTGGCCTGTCCCCAGCAGCCGGTGTAAAGAACAAGACACGCGAAGAAGTTGTTTAGCTGAGTCGTGGTCCGCGGCAAGTCAAGGTATCTGGGAAGACAGGTCGTAGCATTGGCATGAGCCGCAGCACTGGCAGTATTATTGTGCCCTCGATATTTCAAGGCGTGGGCAACCGGTCGGTCCCTCCGAGCTGCCTATAAACAACACTGCGCCAGACCTGAGAAAGACCATGTCTGCGGTTCTCGCAGCATGACGAGGCGTTTGGAATGCTTGTCCGCTAACCCAGACGCGGCCAGAGAGTGCATTGCGAGACTGCGAGTCAGATATTGCGCGACGTGGGTAGATCATAAGAAAGGGCGGACTTCGTTATTGGAGCTGGGCGAATATTCGTAGTACTGTGTGTTGGCGACTCCGGACACTGCAATGTTTGTGCACCGGATCATAGCAGCCATACCTCCGCAGAACGTAAAAAGCGACATCAAGCATGCAGGTAAGAGACCCCCTTGGCGATGCTGACAGAAATCGAGCTAAGCCAGGCAGAAATGGAACACAAGTCCAGCCGAGGCAACCAGTCAGAAGTTAGGATACCAGCGGTTCAGTCTCCACTCAATCGGGAAAGCGCGCGCCCAGAAGGGAGGAGGCCAGAGATCGGTTGTACTGCAATCTTGCGGGATATGGTTAACTTGGGTCAGGTGTTCAGGTGCCGAAATTCCAGGGTGGTTGTGGCAGGGCCTCTAGTAGGAGGCGCGTGACTCGTCCAAGACATGAACCAGACCACCCAGTGCAAACGTTCGGAGAATTACGTCCACGACCTCTTGAAACCCATCGACCCATTCGGGTTAGCCCAGATGGCGTCTGGACAAGGTTCCAAGTCCACGACCGTCACACAAGCTATAGCGACTCAATCACAACTTACCGAGGGAGGCGGTATTCCTTTCCTAAGCACAATATGAATGCTTGGCGATGCGTCAGGGACGATCCCAAGCCGGGGCTAACTGCGGGGGGTCGGGATACGGAGGCGCCGATAAGCTTCAGAAGATGGCTTGGCAGTCTTGGTGGAGAATACGTATGGTGCTGTGAGAGCACTGGGCAGTTACTTGGGAATCGTTCTACGATGAAGAGGTGAGATGGAGTGCAGTGCCACTCGGGGGCGGGCATAAGACTCTTTGGGAGTGGCCCTTGGCTGCGACACGGATCAGTGTGAGGCACTAGAGTCACTGGCATTGTGAAGCCTCTGCGTCAGTCATTCAGAGGTATGCTGCAGCATATCTGAAGGTTACAAGCAGAACTCAGTGTGACCTACGCCATCGCGAAACGCTCGTGTTATGTGATCCAAGGACGTTCACGATCCTTGCGGCTGACAGCACAACCGGGGCGGGCTGTCGGAGGCGAGATACGTCCCCGCCGCCACATCCACTGTCGACAGGCGGGTCCTCGCTTCGTAATCCATGGCAAGGTGCTCATGTGTTATCCGGAAATGTTCTGTAGCTCAGATAATCAGTTTCGGGAGTCACAGGTCTGAACGAGATGTTGAAGAGGAGGTGTACGTACTGCCAAGATGGTGGGTTGAAGGAATAACGGTTGAAGGGAAGGCAATCAGACGCCCACCAAGGCTACGTAAATCGCGACGACAGTGAGTATGTCGGATATGAACAAGAGTTCTGCTTCTGTGCTTGATTGACTTATCGGAAACGATCCACTGAATTCCTGGGCAGGCGAGGACCCTGATAGTCGTATCGAACATGCTAGCCGCGATACTCGTGCTGGAATGATCTTGGCGATATCTGTTTGAGAATCCGGTTACTTCTGGGCGCCACGGAGAGAAACGTTCGTTGGTGGCTCACATCCCGTCTGCTGCAATCCGAAGCCTGCCCGACCCTTGCTAGACGGTGGGTTCGGCGACGGCACGCACCGGCATGTGCGCTATCAATGCACCAGAAGATTGGCCTTTGAGGCGTTGACGCAAAGTAAATATAGAGGATACCTGAGAGGCTGGAGCAGAGGATCACCGGTCGGTGGCGATAGAGTCCCTTTGGTATTCCATCACATACCTCGTGCTGTGGTGTCGACGGCGGCCGTGGCGCGCGACCGACGTTGGCGACGGGTACGGCGCACGCGCCACTCGTTGTTGCAACACCTCGACACGTCCTGGAACACCCAGACGACTGCTGGGGTTGTGTTTACGTTAAGTATTGAGAAAGATCCGATTTCGTATGAATCTAATCGTTGCGTATCTGGAAATTCAATACGCCCGAAATGATCTGGCGGATGACGACAACATGGCCCGGTTTGCCTGCGGCGGCATGGCCACCAAGCTTAAATCATTTCGCCCTCCTTGCCCGCTTACACTTCCTGTCCTCTCTGCGTTACCCTGGAATTCTGTTCGTCCTGGACACCCATGGCCCACGATTTCAGGCCCAGGTCGAAATTTCCTCTCGACCCCTTTGCCGCCATCCCCCACAGCGCCAGGGAGCCATGGATAATGAATGCGGAGAGACTATTTTCTCCCTTGGCCCGGGATGTGCTTTTGGTCCTTGGAGGTACGCCCTTAACGGCTGCAACATTCAGCTGGCACTTATAAACTCGACCAGCATCGTCTGCCAAGGACCTTGAGCCCCTCCTGTACTCAACGCAGCTATCCAATTCACTGCTCGTCGTCGTTACACATGAGCCATTACCAATCCCGGCCGAACTTCCGATCCGTCCAGCTATCCGTGTCCTGCGCCTCACCGCACCCCTCGGACTCGAGAATGCTGGCTCGGTACGCTTCGTCAACGTCCTCGAATGGGCGGAGCGCGTTGCGCGCGTCTGGAGGCGGCGCGGTGACCATGACATAGCCGAGTTAGTAGAGGACAGTACAATGAGTGATCTCGGTCCGAAGTCACGAACGGACTTGCTGTCCTCGCTCACCAGAAGCAACCCGCCCTCCCCGCGAGCCTCGGCGACGAGCCTCATACCCTTAAATCCTCCGAGCCCTTCGCGGTCATCTTCCCCCAAGCCACGAATGATGGGAGAGCGCCGTGACTCTCGTCTACCGTCCGTCGATCCTTCGCAGCGTGCCTTCGACGGTCTCATCAATTTCCTTCCCCCCAATCTCCCCGACAAAGCACTGTTAAAGTACGCTATCCTCGTGACAACAATTAGCCGCACATTTCTCGTAGCAGCCGTGCCTATAGCCTCATCATTACGATCACGGCCGAGCGCAGTGCGCCGCCGCTCGCTCATGCGTCCGAGCCTCCGCCCCAACTCCGTTTATTCCCTACCCAGCAGCCGCAGCTCACTGTATTCCACCGGCACCTCGCCCTCGCCCTCCCTGGTCGATTTCCCCTCGAGCACGCCCGCGCCCACAAACGCACACCTCGTGCACCTGCTTCCCTCGCGCAAACCCACACAGCTCGTACAGAGCATAGAGACCTTCCTGCTCTCCTTCTGCTACCCACCAATACACCACCCGCAGCCGCGTCCGCCGGAGCAGCGGACGAGCCCGTACCTCATGGCTGCCCGCACGTTCGCAGAGGCTGTTCCAGTTGCGGGGACCACGGCGGAGCCGACCGTCGCGGAGGCTGTCCTGTCAGGCGCGCTGGATCTTGAGAACAGCACCAACGGCGACTGGCGCGTCCCGCCGCGCGCGTGGATCGCCGGTTCACCGGATATCATCTTATCTTCCGCGCACCAGCTGAGCTCTCTATCTGTGCCGCCCCCGCAACCGACGGAATCACTGTCCATGCCTGCCATGTCGCGCAGCTTCAACTGCAACACCGGCTCGGGACTGAGCGAGGAGGGGTACTCGTCGGCGGATAGCACGCCGTTGAGCACGCCGCGGTCGGAGCTCGTGATGGGGTACGCGGAGTCGGCGCTGAGGCAAAGCAGTGAGCTTCCGACCCCACCGGATAGTGAGGAGGATGTTGTTACTGGGAAGCCGAAGAAGAGCAAGGCGCGGTGGCGGTTCTGGAGGGCTGCGAGTGGGGCTGCGTGATGCGGATTGCGATCTATGGAGTATCTTCCTTTCTTAAATTTAATTGTTGGCCTTGATTTGTCTTTACTTGGATGTAGCCGCATGCCCCTCCTTATTTCGTACGACGGTCTATGGCGGTCGTACCCGATTCTGTTGTACTTATTCCCGCATGACAACGCTCATTCACTCGTCTATGGACCAGCTCTTTGGCACTGAATGTTCGCATTCTTGATAGGCCATGATATCAGATACACTTGTAGGAATATTAATTGGATCGTTTTGGATGTACGAACCCCGAGTCCACAGCGGGGGTTGTGATACTTGTCCAAAGTACGTCTGCTAGGCGATAGGTCCTAGCACTTCCCTTGTGGTAGCAGTACTGCGCTGACACGTAGAAATATATCAGTGTGAGTCTCCTCGACAGAGGCGCCAGTAAAATACACACGCGCTCGTTTCATTTTGTCCTTGCCACAATTGTGGCCGTGGCGTTCTAGTAAATAATGACAAATAACCACGAAATTCGCAGTTGCCGACGCGCATCGGGTTTCGCGACTCGCGAGTTTCTTGCTGCTGCGTGCTCGGACTCGATGAACGGTCTGGTTTCACGGAAATGCCTTGAAACGGTCTTACTGCGCGACTCGGCAAGACATCGCCTGGGGTCGTGCCATGATGGTATCGCCCGCTGTGCACGAACATATGTCTCTGGAAAGACCGTTCCGAGGCCGACTGCCAAAAAGGCCAGCCCACCCATGACTTCAACAAAGCCTTCGAAGACATCCCCTCCAAAGTCAACGCAATCCGCCTTGAAAGCGCCCGTGTCGACTCCCTTCAAGGTGTCCTTCCCTGACGAGACTCCCTCTCCAAAACCGCGTCCGAAAGCGCCTGCCCTCCCTTTGAATCAGCAGAACGCGGTGAAGCGATATGGACCGGGTCTTCTCAGAAAGCGGGTCGACAGCTTGAAACGCGGGGACCAGGCGGATGTGTCCGCGCAGGAGCAGCTGGAGAAGTTGCAAGAAATAGTCGCGATGGGACGGGCGAATCCTACTATTGACATTTCGATGGGCCCCGTTGGAGTGCTAGGTGCGCACTGCACTGTTCCAGTCCGCACGGGAGCTCACGGGCTGCTTAGCCGTTTGACTGATTCGTCCGTTTTGCCAGACCTGCATGTTCCCAGCACACGGTCGTACAAGCCGGACGCGACATGGCGAGACCATGCTCGCGAATGGAAGATGTCCTTTCTGAATTGGTGTCGCTCTGCCAGGAGGTGAGCATGTCCAGTGGGGATGGCGGACTCTGGTTTATGGGTGCTCCCGTAGCATGTGGGACATCGCTCAAGTGAATGGGTTCCCTGACGTGGACGTCAAGAGACTGTGGTCGCTCCAGTTGTTCACTGCTCACTCGCTCAAAAATAAGTGGCTGGCGCCTTTCCGAGCTACGGCGCTGAGAACGTGCGAACAGGTTGACGAGGCGCTTGCGACGTGAGGATCCAGGCTCCTGCACATTGCCGTTGCTCACCTCCTACCTTAGGATGGACATCGCAGCTATGAAGCGCGTGACGAGCGGCGCGTTCCAGGACGAGCAGGTCAAGCTGATCAAGATGATGTTGGCCAATCCGGACGTCTTTCAGACAATCAGGAGGGACGTTTTCCTCGTCGCGCCCCTTAAAATATGTAGCATACGAGCCGCCCCAGGCTTTGTCGGTGCTGAGGAGCCTAGGATTGGTAACCGCTTGATTGTGCAGGTCTGTGTTGAGTACCGCAGGATACAGGTATGGGTTTCCCTTACCTTGTGCATTCGGTTGTAACTCGTGTTTTGTGTAGGCGATTTCGATCTATAATAGGGACAATAAGAGAATCACCCGTGAAGGCGCTATTGCTCTCGATCAGGCACCTGAGATCAAACCCTCGCTAGACTATCTGGTGCTTGAGAAGAGGATGTGGTATGAGGGACCATGGACCGTCCGGGACAGTCTTCGCCCTGGAGCGGACTACAAGGTGCAATCAATGTAATTTACTCTCCGCAGTCTATTCGCCACAGTTTCCTCGATACCAGAGAGGGCCCCATTGCACTATGCGTGCGTTATCGTTTTTAGAGGTAAGGAGGGACACCCCGTCCCCCACACCAAGTTCTCAGTCGCACGGCAAGGAGGCTGGGCCAAGTCTCCGGAAGTCTGTATGCCATCCATCAGCATCCCGCTCCCACCGTGCATCAGCGAATGGGTGGCGTCAGTGACCCTTAAGTTGGCCGCAGATAAGCCTAGGGGTCGACACGGCCTCCTTCTCCTCCCGACACAGGACTACCTATTTCCGATGAAGTTGGTTCAAATAGTGGAGTCCGGGGTATCGTGTAGGTAGTCTTTCCCTTTCCTCCCATAAACCGAGCGGGTTCTGGCGAAGTGGTGCGAGATAGTACGGACTTGCTGGTCGGTGCATCTTCAGGATCTTCATTCATGACAACATCACCTTCCTCGGGGATCGCTGTGATGATGGTCTTTCGATGTGAACGTGGGGTGAGAGGTGGTCGGAGCGGAGGTATTCTGATAGTGAGCTTTGAGCGCGGCTTTAGCAATAGTTCGTCTGTCATCCATAGTCTTCGTCAGCGTTTTCAGACATAGCAGAAGAAGGGTCTTCTGATGTGAATCCAGTCTCACCTTCGTCACGGTCATGGTCAGAGTTGCGAGCCGCCCTGGCCGGTCTCTTAGATGGTGTGCATGGCACATTGCACTTCAATGCCTTCGCCTTCGCCAGTGACGTGGGCGGCATACTGTATTTTGATGCCTTGGCCATCAGTGGCCTATCAAAGTTGGGCTTCTTCACCGTGGGTGGCTTACACAGTGGGACATCTGAATGGGCCGCTGGTGATGGCTTGTAGAATGTCCACGACCTCAGACGGCTGAGCTCCTCTTCTAGGGCCTCACACCTGAGCTGGAGCTTCCCGCATAACTTTTTGTTTTGCCTAAAGCGAGATAGTTGCCCGGATTTTCGCGCTGTGAGCCGTCCCAGTCAGCTGGGTATCTGTTGAATTTCAGAAGTAGAAAGTGACCGACCAATGAGGTTCTGAAGCATCGCCACTACGTCCTCCGGATCCGAGGGTGTGACATCTTCCTCCACCGCTTCTCCTGGAACGAAGAGTGGATTACAATTTGTTAGTATCGTGGACATCTACTCACTCGACAGAATATCCTTCAATGTTCCCAAGACGTCTCGCATATTCTGCGCCTCTGCATGTGCCTGAGCAGCACTCTGTTCTGCATTGGCAATTATACTCATGACATCAGCTGTCAGCCCTGTTTGTTGTTGAATAGGCTGTAAAATGTCGCCACTAAGCTGTGAAAAACCGGGCTCCCAAGCAGCTTGAATCTGGTCTGGAGACCATGATGCGTCGAGGCTATCCGGGTAGACAAGCTCCAGAGACATTTGAGCATCCCACCCATAGGCGTCAACAGGCCCTGGACATTCTGGAGCAGACATGGTAGCCCATGCACGGAGAGCCGCCTCAAGTGAGCGTATATGCGAAGGATGCTGAAGATCAGCACATAATATAATCTTGAAAAGACGGTTCCAGAACGCCAATCCCGCCTCAGGTTCGATTATATTGGATTTAATTATAGTCGAGCAGGGTTACGATCCCGTATCCTGGCGGGCGTTCGTGTGCATGCTCCTCAGTATGCAGTAGTGTGCAAGACTGGGGATTTCAGCATCGGACACTGAAGGCTTCTGCCACGCCGACGCAGCCCCAGAAACTCGTCAGAGCGATATTGTGGATAGGAGCAGCTTCTGGCCTTCAAGTGGCGAGGTTTAGACAGCTTGACGTTGAGTTGGAGATGCAGGACATGGCAGGCATGGATACTGTCCGTAGCAGGGGTGGCACGGACAGAGTGCGCAGCTTGTCTGCGGAAGATAAGATGATGTCGGGTGGACCGGCAATCCAAGCACGCGGTGGGACGCGCCAGTCGCCGTTCATCCTTCCGTTGAGTTCATAACTAAGAAGTGTCAAGTCTTTCGGCGGACAACTAGTCACTGCCAGGATGGGCTCGGATGCTTTTCTTCCTCTTTTTCTAGAGGCCTATCCGCTAGTCTATGCGGTGTATAGTCCAAGTCTAGCCTTCGTTTGTACCTTACAGCCCGGTCTATTTTTCTGTATAGCTCCTAGAGTAATTGAGCCCTGAACAATATCCAGGCGTGATCCCACTTACTGGTTCTAAGATGTCCTGTGGAACTGTGGAAGGTTCCCGTTCTTATTCAGCCACTTCTGTGTTTGGTTTTATTTGCTATGGGCGCTTACGAGCTTGCGTACGGCTTCGGCAAGTTACGGCTGAAATTCAGCGGTTTTAAGCCAACCACTTGCTCGACATACACGTCCTTGAACTCACTATGCCTGTATGTTTTTCTAATATTCATCTACTGACGAAGGGAACTCACGTATTCGACAGCGTCAATCTCGTTCTCGCCCTGCACCCGCCCCCGCGCGAGCTGCACCCGTCCAGTCCCGCGGTGCAGCGACGACCGCGATGCCCCCGTCCGCTGCTCACGCCCCGCACGGTAACCCGGCCCATGCACCGCCTGTGCCACCCCATGCGCACGCGCAGGCACCTCCCAGCCAACCCGGTATGCTTTCCCAGATGGCCGCTACCGCTGGCTCCGTCGCAGTTGGGTCGACCATCGGACATGGTATCTCGAGCATGCTCTTTGGCGGGGGATCTGCTCGGGCGGAGGAGCCGCCTAGCGCCCAGCAGCTCAGCGAGCAGGCTACTGCTGCTCCGTTCGCCAACCAGCAGCAGGCCGCGGGCATCAGCTGTGAGGGCCAAGCGAAGGGTGAGTAATCTGCTCTGTATTTGGTTCGCACGTTCCTGGTCTGACCGTTTTGATCCCAGAGTTCACCAAGTGCTTAGAGAAGGCTGACCTGCCTTCGTGTACTTGGTACCTTGAGCAGCTGAAGGCTGTGAGTTTTTCACCGTCTGCCCTATATGGTGGTGCTGACCTCTGTTGGATGTAGTGCCAGGCTGCTGCTGCTCCGTACTAGCTGGCCGTGACTCCGCTGTCTGGTCCTTGAAAGTAGCTACGGTACATTAATACATCAGGTTTGCTTGTTCACCACTCTCAGTGCCGATGTGACAGGCATCTGGTTCATGTGAGCGCTGCGGTCTTCATCATCAATTGATGAAATCTTGCGACGCTGTGAGGCCAAATTGAAAGAAGCACGTAGCTTTGTCTATGTGTATTAGAGATGCCTAACATACATGCAAGATGCGATGGTCCGTATTGCGCAAGAGGTGTCAGTCCTAAGGTAGCCAAGCTGAGTCCGCAAGCATGCCACCGTGGTGGGTTTGACCCAAGATGATCATCGCCCAGGGAGAATTAGGTGTAAGGCGGTCAAGAGCGTGCCAATGCATGAAAAAGGTGTTAGAGAATAAGTTAGCCGTCTTCATCACGGGCATCATGACCGCCGTAATAGCTCCTCGCGCACGGCCTGTGCGACCGCATTAGCATCGAGGGTGATCTCTTGCCACTGCTCGGGCGCGGGTAACCGCGCTGATGACGGTAACGAATCTGGGGTGAATTTTCTGCGTCATAAATCAGTATCTCCGACAAAGTGATGTAGTAAGAAGCAGGTACCTGTCGTTCCACCAGGCCATATATTGCACTCCAATGCTTGTCGCGGGTAACTCACGGTCACGAGTGAACACGTCCGGTGGGAAGAATTCCATAAGTGTGGCGTGTGCGGAGGGCTGCATGAAGATAGCGTCGGATAGGTGGTCACCGTAAACGCTCAATAGTATCTAGAGCGAGGTCACATTATTATGAACTCCAGAAAATGAGATTAGGAGGTTCCACGTACCGTCGACCGCAAAATAGCAGACATTCGCTCATTCCACTCCGTCTCCCTCGAGATGACATGGACCTCGTACCCATAGTGCTTCTCGAGCCCCCGCAGCGCGTCAACCAGCAGCTGGTGGTCCTGTGCACGCAACCTCGGGCCCTGCTCCTCCCCTTGTCTCGTAATATACGTAATCACATGCTTCGCCTTCCCCTTCTTCTTAGCTTGCCAGATGCCCTCATCATCAAGGTCCACACCGAGGTACCCCGCCATCGTCCTGCGCACGGGCGCGAACCAGTGCTCCGACGCCCGCATCCTCGTGAACGCACCGGCCCAGGTCGGCAACCCGCTCTCCACGCCCTCTCTCTGCGCAGCGGATTTGTCCATCAGCACCACGCGCTCGAGGAGGAACGGCGCCGCGGTCTTGCGAAGGTCGTCCCAGTCCTCGGCGTACCACACGCCGAGCGTGGGGAAGGCGGATTTGTGGAGGAAGGGGTGGAGGCCTTGGCGGGAGCGTGGGCGGGTGATGAGGAGGTCGTACGATTCAGGGTGCCGTTGGTGGTCGGAGTAGGTGGGGACGGTGGGGTAGATAAGCCGGAGTGGGGGAGGGAGGGTGGATTGGCCTGAGGGGGGGAGAGAGGTGTCGAGGGACGAATAGGCGCGCCAGAGGGAGATAAGGGTGTTGTTGTCTTGTACTGCGAGCCGTTAGTCTAGAGATGTGTGGGGGGCAGACAGGGACTCACGTGTAGGAGGGTCGGTCGACATTAAAGACACGCCGCTTATCCTGTAAGATATGCGTCAGCGCGAGCTTCAGAAGGAGCTAGACTGTGCCACATACCTCGACCCATGGTCTCCGAGGATGTCCGGTGCATGTTCGGGTCGTATAACTTGCCATTCTGCGTCGCTCGGAGCCCGAGACGGGTCCGACGAAGAAGAAGCGATATTACTGAGCGACGATGACAAGTCGCCATAGCTTACGATGTACATTGTTCCATTAGCGTAGAAAACGTTATCCAAGATCGTGAAACCTGTGCAAATCGCGAAACGTCAAGACGAGAGGCATGATCTGTCGGGACTGTCAAGAGCCCGCACCTGGAACATGGGCGACTATCCGGCTGACGGGCACATTCTTCTTCCAAATAATCTTTGCCTCGTCGGGGCTGGTCGTTCCCACCACCATCACATCCTGCAGACCCTTTTGCGGGCCGAGCACGCTGGCCGCATGCTGCCAGGTAATATCCTTGTCTTGCAGGTCGCTGAAGTCGTACCCGTACCTCTCCCACTCATGGTCGGCTCCCCATGTCCGGATAACCTCTCCCTCTGGCCATTCATAGTCCCCCACAATGTCCATCTCGAGCTGGTCCCGCCATCCCTTCGGTCGCCGCCCGTCCCGCTCGAGCCCCGGGTCTGCGCTCATCCCCATCTTCTTCGACAGAGCAGCCCGTCTGCTCGCATCGAACCCAACAGTTGACAGTGATACTTCAAGATTATAGCCTAGTATGAAAGCAGCGAGGCAGAAGAGCACAAGAGTGACTTCGCGGCGAGTTGGCGGTGCTATCCATGACATTTTCGGGGGGTTTCGGTTCGGTTTGCGCCTCTCTTGTCAATTCGCGGCGCTGGCAAGATTCTTCGTGTCTTATGAGGAAAGGAGTGTAAGGTTAAACGAGTGAGGCGGCATGCACGAAGTCCGCGTATCCGGTAAGGTTGACACCGTATCAAGCCAATCCCGATAATTGAGACCTGCGGCTAAATGGCAATAAGGCACACAATTGATTTCTGGTTCCGCCGGTGAGCACCAGGACGAGGGATTGAAGCTCGGAAGCTCGGAAGCAGGCGGGGGGTTATCTATTTAATTATAAGGACGACGTATGTTTCAGAGGCCTGTATGCCCGGGAAAAAATATGGTGCAGGAAAGACGATGGCAAGAAGGCAAGAGGAAGATGTACGCGATCAGTGGCTGGGACATAATTCTCAATATTGACAATGAGTCCACGCTCGGGAGCCAAAGAGCGCAACAGAGCCAGCATATCTCGTGACGTTACCAAACGCTGAAGTGGTTCTTCTGTTATTTCACTATACTTAACCACGTCTTTGAGCATGCTGAGCCAGAAACTTGCGCGTTTACCTTCTGCGTCGCGTACTGTCCTACGCAGAAACCAGGCTCCTACTCGCTATCGTATACCGAGGTCCTCATTCCTATGTGCAAGCCGTAGGTGCCTCAGTACCAGCGCCAATGCTGTAGAGAAAGAGGGGCAGACGCGTCTCTCGACCATCTTCACCATTCTCCTGGGTCTTGGGATAGCCTCAGCGGGATATGGCATGTACGTTGTCCTACAGTAGTTCAGTGATAATGAGCTGATGATTACCTTGCAGCTACCAGTTCTATCAGACCTTCACATTATGGCCGCCCGCTGTACGAGCAGACCTGCGTGCCGGGATGAAAGCCAAGAACCAAGGAGACTTGGTGCTTAGCGAGCGGTATCTGAAACGGTGAGTTGACTAGTCTGCTCGGGCGTTCATAGTTGTTTCCCTTGTACTGTGGAAGGTTGTCGGTGCATTGCGCCTCGCATGAAGCACAGTCAGCGGTCCACATCATGGGGATTGCGGCTTGACACCTCCAGCGTAGTCGGAACAGTCACCTCATGAACACTAAACAGAGCCTTGCACACCGCTGAATCCCTCCCACTCTCCGACTTCTCCCATGAGCCCTACCTCAAGCTCTCGGGGATATCCATCGTCCTCGCCGAAGTTCTTGAAGCCAACAACAAGCCCTCAGAGGCGTACGAGGTCCACTCTAACGCCTTGGATCGTCTCAAGAAAGCTATCTCCTACAGCGAGCAGCTGAAAATCCAAGAACTCGCCAGCGGCGTACCGACAGCGAAGAACACCCCAACACACGAAACTGAGCTAGTGCTGACAGGCCCTGAACGTCTGCGCGCTGTGGCCATCGCGTGCAAGCTCGGCGAGATGGCGGACAGGTACCAGCTGGGTGACGCCGAGGAAGAGAAATGGCTGACGTGGGCTGTCGAGGAGATGCTGCGCACCCTGGTCGATATGCGCCAGCACCACAAGACTTCCGAGGATGCGAAGAGGGAGGATAAGCAGAAGGATGTCCAGCTTGTGCTGGCCGAGTTGAGCCTACCCAAGTGGGTAACAAAAACGGACGTCGGTGCGCCCATTGAAGCGCTAGGGACGTTCTATGCAAAAACCGGAAAAGTCGAGTACGTTCATTGATGTTGCTAGATTGACTTGCAGCGCTGAAGGATGTATCATCCAGTTATGCGATGACGCTCTACCTCCAGGCTATCTCAATTCTCATGCCTCCAGCAGGCTCAGGTAACACAACGTCCGCAGAAGATAGCTGTCGCGGTGAGGGACTCTATTACTACGCAACGGCGGGTTCACAACTTACAAACCCGTCTTTAGCCGCTCAATTAATGAGCAGCCTTTCCGAGCTGATCATGCGCAGAACGCCCACCCCGGAGAATCTACACCAGGCAGAAGCATGGGCACAGCAAGCGCTGGCAGTCGTTAATAAGACAGTCAAGACTGCACGGGGTGACCCAGAACAGATAGCAGGATGTGAAGCAGCTCTGGGTGCCGTCCTCTTCAACCTCGGTTCGCTGAGAGAGGTAAGCAGGGCTCCACCCAATCTTGCCGTCGCAATCTGACACTTATCATCTTCTCCAGATGAACAATGACCACGCTGCGGCGAAGGACTACTTCACAACGAGTCTCCAGCAATCAAACCGGATACAGTCGCAGGAAGGCATGCTGGAGGCAGCAAACGCATTACGCCGACTGGAGAGACTCGATAGAGCGGAGGCTACAAAGAAAACTACGGACGCATAAAACACGATTAAATAAATATGTTGCGATCGGAAAGCAAGGGCGGCTCAACGCAAACAATGCAAAGTGACAAGACGGGGAAATATCTACGAAGGTGATCACGAGTCCTCTGGTACCTCCTCGATCCGCGCTGACCGGCTCCCTGGACGTGAGGAATCGACCCCGGAGTCCGCCACCTCCTCGATAACAACGCCGTTCGCCACTTGCTTCTCGGATTTCTCTCTCTTCTCGCCCTTCTTCTTCTTGCCGCCCTTCTTCTTGATGTCCCACTCCCACACAGGGATGAACGAGTCGACCTGACGTGCAATAGTCAGTTCCACATCCTCTCAGGAATCATGCGAGGGGACTTACGAAGCCAACGTCTGCGAAAAGATTAGGGAATATCCAGATTCCCGGTGACGCGACAATGACAGTGATGATGTAGAATATTAGTCGCACGATGGCGATCGCGAAGAACAGACCAAGCAGGCCGAGCACGCCCATGCTCAGATATGAAACACCGAGTTTGAAGGTGGGTGGCCAGAGCGGGAACATGACACCGGCGAGCATGACGACAACCATTCCGATTGCGCCGGCATACGTTGTCCACTGGGAGCCCTCGTAGAACCATGCATAATAGTCCTCGGGCTTGAACTGCTGTTCTCGGATGATCTGCAGCGTCTTGGGAGAGGACGAGGAAGAGCCAGAGGGCTGTCCGCGTTCTACGCGTAGAAAGAATGCGAAAGGAATGACGGAGTGCAAGAGTTGTTGCGCTTCTTCTTCTGAAGTAACTTTCGGGACGTTCTTCAGTTTAGCGTACGCAGGCGATAGGACCGCTTTTATGGCGGATTTGCCTGGAATGGATCTTGATATTTGAGTCCTGTGATATTAGAAGCAAGGCTATTATTCAGGCGCACCTTTGAAGTAGTCAATACGTTTTCCTCCCAATACGCCTACGCGTATCTTCATGCCCGACTTGCTGCTTCGCAAGAAGTCCACGACATTTCGTAGATCTTTCGGTGCTTTCTTTTGCTGGTCAACGGCGGTCGCTGACATTCTAGTTCACGGTAGACTAAACGTTGTGTTCCACCCTGATACAGGGCATGAATACTCACCTGAGACTATGAACGTCGGAGAGGAGGAGCGCGTCGCGCGTGTGCGCTGGCCAAGGACAGCGTGGCCGCTTATGTCAGATTGCCTTTAGGAAACAATTATTTGAACGCCCGCGCATTTGGGACGATCTGCAATCGAGATTGATACAACCGCTGGATCTAAAGAACGTCGGCTGCAGGTTGGCTCGCACAGAAATCCACGAAAATGCTCGTTTCTTGCATACTGGCGGGTGGGTGAGGCGTCCTAGCAGAGAATTTGTAAACTTACTTATAATGGTCCAGGTCAGAGGTCACGGAGCATCGTAATGATCGAATACTGGCAACGTTCATGCCACAGGGTTCAATGCTTTAGTACACCTGTGCGTCTAAGCATGACTGAAATGGATGCAGTCGACAAACATACAGTACACATACCATCCACCAGTTTATGCATCTCGGTCGCTGGAGAACGCAATACCTCTCTGTCCTCCTCGTCGCCCTGCCACTTCAAGGCGCGCAAGCGAACTAGCGATTTCGGGCCTATCGAGATCCCAGAGCTCTCGGAATCAGGTATAACTAGTAAAAAGTGGACTGGGAGATAGCTCAGGGGTTTTTAGGGCTTTCATACCTCTTGCGGGCCCAGAAAACGGCCCGGAGATGTTATAACTTTGACTGATAACACATCGTCCACCCGCGAGAGGGAATAGAAGATCCTACGACAACGCGAGCCACTAGCACAAGAGCTAAGAGAAGCATAAGCAAAGACTACAGCTGTATATAAGATGGTTAGGAATTGCTGAGCAGCAAACTCTTCAGGCCCTCCATACATTCCATTCACATGTCGCAAGTCGCAAGGACGGTATTTTCCGAGAACGATTTCTGCATGCTATTCCATCAGGATCACTCACTTCGTATTACAAGCGACTCGTACAATAGCAATAGGGAGCAAACACGATAGCAGGACAAGCGAAAGCATATCAGAAACAACAAAGCCAAAGTACTGTAGCGCCGTAAGTAGGGCCTTGCGCCCCTCAATCGTATTTAATGAATCGCCAGACGGCGTTGGGAGGCTGAGAGCAGTTTCTATGAGTGCTGAAGAGCAATAAGGAGCGTCAACATTTACACACTTTATTGTCATTTGAACTGATGTCTGTAAAGAATGTCAGGATGCAGTCAAGGCAAGCTAAGACCTGAGTGACATACGTTCACAAAGAGACTGGTATGTGGCCAGTCTGCCTTTCTCCGGAGACCACTCAGCACAGTTTGAGCCTGGCATCCAGCGATACTTCGCGTGCCACGCATCAGTATTTTCGGCTAAGCCATTGGCCTGCGTCTTCTTGGGAGGCCACACAGTTTTGATCACATCTGGAGATGTGGGGGTTGACGTGGAATTGCCAGCCTTGTTGTCCATAATAAGGAGCGGGTATTGAAGGGCGTGGTGGCTGGTAATACGAGTAATGAAGACAGAGTAAGTGCTGTGGCTCTTATGCTAGTCTTGCTCGGGCTCGGAGAAAAACCCACGAAGTTGCCGAGGAAACGAGGCAGCGTGCCACATCGACCTAGCCTATCAGCGTCCAGAGTGAGGTTCGGTAATTGAGAGAAGATAGCATGCTCGCTTCTATCTCCTGGACGATACCCCGTTCAGATGGCGTAGACCAACGTGATTCGAAAATTGTTGATGGCGTCGCACTTTCAGGACGCATCGAGCCCGTACACGTTGCATTGTGCTTCCGTTGATCCGTATAATAGACTATTTGAGCTGGCTCCGACCCTCCTGCCACACGAAGGCAATTAGCCGACGAACGCCTTTTCTCACGAAGAGCCATCGCGGCCAGTGATGACTAGGTGGGGGGCAATGACTTACATAAAACCGACTTATCCAGCAGGATCTAGAACATCGATATCCTTATCCTCTGATGGCTACCATCGATTCCTCAGATAGAACAGCTGTGGAAGCGCTACGCGACAATGCCACTTGATGACTTGGTCGGAGATGCATCGACTTCGGAGGCTGTAAGACAGGTCAGACACCCACTCGGCTTTCGTCCATGCGGCACAGGGCTCACCGTCGTACATTTCCTATGCATGTACCACCAGGTCAGACCTTAATTCGACACGCGTGCATCACTCTGAATTGCTTGCCGACTGTACATACGCGCCTCCATCCCTGAGCAAAGGTCCGGAACAGATTGTCAGGGTCCAACCTACCAGTTTGAAGATAGAGAGGTGGCATAGTGCCACGGAGCAGGATAGCTTGAAATCACCCCTCAATCCTCACCATCAGAGCGGAGCTGGCAACTGTTATCCCTCGCCTTTGCCTGCCCTTGGTACCCTGTACAGGGGTGCGCCTTTGACCCAACGGCCTTGTTCCAGCCCGACAACTCAAACGACGTCGCCTCACCCGATCAGGGAAACTTCCTAGACAAGCAGAGTGCCCCGCCGTAGACTAACTTATCACTGGCGATAACTGACATTAGTCTTGCAATAGCAGTCTGTCGCCTCTCATCACTGTGGCGTCTATAATCACGCATAGTCTAGGCATACATGTCATTAGATCTACTGGTACTGAATCAACACGCAAGTCATGACTTCTTTTCCTGCGACTCAGCTTCACCGTCCCACCCCTCCTTCTCATTCTGCGCCTCTACATCCGCCTCAGCACCCTTAGCAGCCTTCTCGCGCTTGAACTTCTCCTTTGCTGCCTGCTTCATGTCGGCGTCACCAGCCCTAGTGAGCTCGTGCTGCTGGATCAAGAACAGTGCCGAGAAGAAAGACAGGACCTGGCAGGCGATCGTCAGGTAGAACACGCCCTGGAACCCGCGAGTGTAGCCCTGGATGATGACGGCTTTCGCTGATTCTGTTAGCCCAGAATCGCTCGAGTTGATGACTGTAGGGTCGTTCAATATGTTTGCGACCGTTTCAGAGCTTAGGCTGAGTCCATTCAGAGCGCTTCGCAGCTGGTTGCCTATGATGGAGGCGCAAATAGCTAGGGAAATCGTCGAGCCGAATAGACGGACGAAGTTACGAACTCCCGTCACGACAGCCATCTCTGACCTAGATACGCATGCTTGCGCAGCAATGAGCGTCCTAAATAGTACCCGATGTTACTTTGATTATGCACGACACAATAGAAGAGAAAGAAGCCCATCACGTACGTTTGGAAGGTGAATCCGGAGGCAAGGCCGCCCATGAGTAATGTGCCAGCTATTTTGCCAGTAGACGAGTTCTCGTTAATCGTGGATTGCAAGCCCTGCGCGATGCTCCACAGAACATAACCAATCAGGATGTTGTACCTATAGTGTCCCGTCCGTGATGTGAACGTTCCTGTAATCCAGAGTTAATGCGGTGACCATAAGATGCCGGAGAATGCGAGATTCACCATTCAAAAACACAACGATGGCTAAGGGCGTCTGTGTCAGCAATAAAGCCGCAGTCATCCCGGCGCAGGACGTACCAATTGGTGCGAGGAATGGAAGCATAAGTAAACTGGAATAGATTGGAGAGCTCCCCTTGACCAATTGCAAGAATTGCGGGACGTAGTACAGGATCTCAGTGCGAAATCAGCTTGGGGGGACCTCCTATCATAGAACAAATGATATTTACTGCAAAGAAGGTCATGCCACTAAGCCATAGATGCGGGTCAGTATTTATGAAGTTTCGAAAGCTCCCTAGAAGACGTACTTGCAGAGAGTACAGATGTAAACGCCACTGACAGTCTTATGTCTGAATATATGCACTGCATATACGTTTAGCATATAAAAGGCATGCATAGGAAATCATTGGACCACACGCACCTGGAATAATGGGCAATACCGCGTATTTCGCTTCCCAGACAAAAAACCCTGCTAGGACGAGGACACCGAGGAAAAGGGGCACGAGCACCTGAGCGGATGCCCAGGGATATGTGACCCCTCCCCTACGCCGGTAGTCTAAGAAGTTGATAATGGTACAATGAGCAAATGCGACTTACCAAGTGAGAGCAATCTACATGGCGGTTAGAAACCGCATTTGGCAAGAGGTAATGTGGACATACCAGGATCAATATCGACGACAAGATCGTCAAAAAGGAACCAACATAGTCGATCTTCATAAACTTCTCCTTCATATTCCCTTTTACACCTTTCAAGGGGAGTAACATGATCGACACGAAGATGGCAAGCCCAGCCATAGGCAGATTGATGTAGAAGCACCATCGCCTAGCGTAACACGCCCTTGTCAAATGAACTAGAAGATTCTGTGTGGAAAGTACAACTTGCCATGTCGTATATTGAGAGAATATACCACCAAGGATAGGGCCGATACCATTGGAAATGGCAATGGTTCCTTCCTGGATGCCTTGGTATTTACCCCGGTCTTTGAGGGACACGATGTCCGATACGCTGGTCTTCAGTCGGTAAAAGGATCTTATACGCACGAACCGGGTAAGAAACTGACATGATGAGCACCATAGTAATGATCGCTGGATCATGACGGTTTGAAAATATTCAACAGTGACTTGTAGCGACACAACATACCTCCACCTCCAATTCCTTGGAATGCCCTAAACACGATAAGCTATGGGACGGTCGATGAGGTACTCTGAGATAATGTTCCTAGTGATCTCCCACGTACTTGGATCATGGTCCTCGCCAGGGCGCATGCCAAGGAGAAGACGAGGAAAAAGCTCAAAGAGAAAAGCAAGACCACTTTGCGACCGAATACATCTGACCATCGCCCGTAGATGGGAGTAAAGGCCAAGCTATACGATCTAATCAGATAGACCCGTTCGACAGCAAAAGATGCTGCCGCACCTTGTCAAAAGATACGCTGTGGCAACCCATGAGCTCTCTCTACCGGAATGTAGTTCTGACGAGATCTTAGGGAGAGCAGTAGCGACACTGAATTCGCGGTAGGTAGGGTTAGGACTTGATAAGACAACCCGGACGTACATTGTTTGATCCAAGAACGAGCATGCCAAGGCTACAGATAGACCAAGGAAGACCGTGATGACTTGCCGGGTCGGTAGAAAGTTAGTCTGATCCTCGAGGTCGGCGGCGGGTAAGCTCGGCTTCTTCCCCTCGATCGCCGTTGGTAGAGGGGCGTCGGGCCCGCCCGTCTGGGCTGCCTCGGGCATCGTTACAATCGTAGCATCGTCGTCCGCGCTGTTCTCCTGCTTCCTCGCAGTCTCATCCACGTCGGCCATGACGTCCGAACCGTCAATCGCTTGAAGGCGAGTCATTCTGCAGGCCAGAGGAACTGCTGAGCAAAGAGGGCGCAGCAGGCTCCTCCATTTCACCGAACATTATTAAAGGTGTGCGGGCCGTCGCAGTCGGCTTGTATGCCGTCGAAACCTGCCAATGAGAAGAGAGAATAAATTAGAGGTGAGTCCTCGTGGGCAGCCGAAATGCCGACGAAATGTCCGAATATATATGGTTTCAGATGCCCTTTCTGGAATATGTCGGTGAGGCGCAAGGGCCCAGCACGTTGAGCGGTACACGTTACCAAGACATCCGTCAGCGCCTCAAGCGAGCATCTTTACAAACGCGTCTGCGCTGAGACATGGATCATGCAAGAGAGCCGCTCAGGCTGGCCGTGCACAGAAAAACAGATAAGTATGCTTACGCGCCAGCCAGAACAAGAGTAGACTTGCTGGCGGACGTCTCCTCGGTGACTCCGAGTAGGCGGGCAACGGGAGTTCACAGGGAGACCTGTGTAGGGTCCCGATAGCGTTGGCAGTGGCCCCCCAAAGCTTCGCATGTCAGCTTCTCGGGCATCTCCGTATGTAAAGACTTACTTAATCGAGTAATTTGCATCTGATCGAGAGATCTCGCGCTCGAGCTCAAGAATCTCTAAGTCCAAGTTCTTTACCCTGGTTATAGTATTCGTCTGGCAACATGTACCACCGCTTTAGAATTGTCTCAACGGAACCAGGGCCTATACTACAGACACAGGGTATACCTCTTGACCCTTCAGTCGAAGAAAATCCTGTTCCTGGGCCATCTCGCCACCGTAGTTCATCCCATGGACACGGAGTGTTCTCTTCCAATCCAACACGCTTCAGCCAGCTTAATTTTCAATCATATGATGGCCAGAATACGAGACGAGCGAGTTTTTGACATGTGTCATTTTCGGCGCCGTCTACGGGCTTCTTTCAACTCGAAAGTATCCCCACAGTATCGTCTTTCAGCTCTTGGCCTGTAACACCGAGGGAATCGCTGGATCAGCGTCCCGGAACACCTATGGAAGTTGAACTGGAGACACTGCCTTTGTATCCGGTCTCTTCTTCAGCTGCCCCAGAAGATTCTGTCGATAACCACCACGACATTCCTGATGTCCCGATGGATGTCCCGGACCACCCTGGCGCATTCTGGGGTAGTAGTGAACTATCTGGGTCTGTTCCAGCTCCGGAAATTATGCCTGGGCAATCTCTGGATGGGTCAGATCTCCAAATTACCTTCCAGCACAATACCTTCCGCGGGATCTCACTCGAAACTGGACCGAGCCGTGAAAATCTCCGCGCTCGTGCGGACTCTGCTGTTAGCAAGTCATCTAGAAGGGGCAGCTACATAAAATCACCGCTGGATGAGCGCCTTCTAGAGCCTCTTCGCAACATGAAAGAGGCTGGCTTCGATGGTCTGGGGCACTACCTTGCCACGCTGTTCGACCCTACTGCCAACTATACATCAAATCGCTCCTTGAATCAATCCTTGGCATCATTCCTGTCAGGCTCTGGGGCCATTGGTCGCCGCCCTGTAGATATTGTTGGCTACCTGCACCAGCATCATCACGGCGAGAAGGATAAGGATAAGGTAGCCGCGGATATGCAAGCCGTACTGCCCGAATATGCATCGAAGGATGCACCTACTCCTTCTATTCTGGCGCATATAACGGGATCGAAGCCTCCTACCGTCGGTACGCACTCAGCGCTCGATCAGTTTGCAGTCCGACGCACCTTGGAACTTATCGATGTTGAAGCTTGAAGCCTTACAGACAGACTAGGGCCAGGGTACGAAGAGGTTCAGCCACAGTCGATCTGAGAGATCGCTCACTTATGCCGGATTCGTCAAGTCTTACTTCATCAGGCAGGTGGCTGCGTGGGAATCCTCAATTTCGGGAGCCACTGCCAGCGCTATCGAAAGTCTTCACAAGACTAAACAAGAGTACATTCAGCGGATACTCGAGTTTTCCTTGGGTAGATCGCCCTCCACAAGTTTGACACAGTTGTGCGAATGGGAAAGAACTCCATTCATAGAAGGAGAAGACTGGGAGAACAGGACGCCAGATTCGAGAGTAGCCGCCCTCGAGTTGCAGTCGGAACTCCGCTTAATCTGGTGGCTGTGTAATCCACGCGCGCTTCCGCTGCAGGTTTTCATCCTCTCAAAATGCCTCACAAACGCGCTAAACGGTCCATCAGGGAAAGGGAGAAAAATCAAAGGTAGCTTGAGTTGGAAATTGAATATATGCGCTAAGGGCACTTACATTCGACGAAATCCTCAGAGGCAATGACCTGGCACCCCGTGAAGCAGGAGTGTCTTCGGAGGGCATCCCGAAGGCGATGACGAGAGTGCTGAATGCTGCGAAGGTACAGAGTGACTATCGGAAGCGGAAGAACGAAGACAAAGATCAGGCAAACGGAGGCAAGAAGAAGCGCAAGGTTGATGGAGAGGCGAAGCTGGACAGGGCCGAGATGCAGATATTACCGGGAGAGAGTCTCGCTCATTTCAACCGGTGTGTCTGCATATCTTTGCGATGGGGTACTTGTTTGTTAACGTCTTTATTGAATGGAGTCGCGTGGAAGATGCGATGCGTCCCCTGGTGCGCTCCGCTGTGCAAACTTCTTCAGCTCAGGAACGGAAGGCTCGGAAGGAGACGCTCGGAAAGAAGACTGAGAAAGCGGAACCCAACCAGAACAAGAACAAACGAGAACGAGATGTCGACTCCGACGCAGTTCAGGGCCGAGCAAAGCCACCACCTTCGAAAACCGAATTCGCCACACTATCCAGTTCGCAACCCAAGCGCCTTAACGACATTGCACAGGCGCCTCCTCAGTTTGCCAAGACGCCGAAGATGCGGAAGGCACCAGAGGAAAAGAAGTCCGATGGAGTGGTGTCCATGGCGCAGAAAAGGATGATGGAGGAACAGAGGGAGAGAGCGATTAACCGGTATCGGGATATGAAGCAGAGGAAGCTGAGAGAGAATGGGAAGCTGTGGACTGAGGAGACCGAGCAGCAAGAGGAGACGTGATGCCACTCTTGAGGTCTCACAAGTTTTGGTTGTTGTGTTCGTGTTCTTCCTTTCTCATTGCGAGGTTGAAGCTCATGAAAAATTAGACAGTGGCACACTATTGATACGCCCATTCATCTGAATCCACTGTCTTCCATATCAATCTCGAGCACAGCTCTACACCTTCGTTAGTCCCTGCCCTCGGAATTATGGGATCATGCTCATGCGTCACATCTGCCTCGGATCCCATAATTTGGAAGACGACTGGCAATTGATCTCTTGTGTAGAGCTGCGATAATATGTTCATTTCATCCACCAGTGGACAAAAAGTAGATGATCTTTCGCAGGGCGATGAAGGTCGAAGTTGGGCCACTGGACGCCACGCATTCCTGAGTCTGGTCAAAGAGCTATCAGTCCATCAGGTAAGAAGCCACTGGTTGTGCCACATCATACCTCGCTTAGCCGTCCCTCGACCACAGCCTTGCGTTTCTGGGCTTCTGCGGTTGCTCTGGACGCCACACCATCGCGCTTGGATCTCGAGGCGGCCCAAGTGCTATGCCAAGCGTGGGAACATGTTTTCTGGGTGTGGCACATCCCTCAACATATAAAGCGGGAGGAACGGACGCATCTCCCACCAACCACATCCCACCTCAACATATTCTAACTACTATTATCTCGAACACACTATGGCTTCACCGATGCAGATCAATACTGAAGTCCTCACTGATAGACTCTCCGTGCGTTTTGGTCCCGTTAGGGACTTTCAAGTATTCGACGAAGGTGAGTACGTCCATGCTGCCTGCTGTACTATCTGGACCGACCGAAACCGTCGCCGCTCCCAGACAATTGTGATACAGTACGTTTATAATGCGTCGGAACCCACGAGCTGCCTAACTTATCGTGTCTCTCAAGGTGGTAGTGATATTTGAAGACGAGAGAAGGGCGCTAGTTCGATTCCGCACACATGAAGCTGGTGTAACTCCTGGGGGGCAGACCTCCATGGCTTCAGAGGTGAGAGACGTCGTCCGATGTTCGCAGTATGGAGTGTCAACCTACTGCACCACATCAGGAAGCAACAATGGGATATCTAAGGCGCTTCACGAATGTACCTGTGCTTGACGTCCTCTGGTACGACAACGACGCCGACAGAGGGGTGGGAGGCGAATGGATGGTCTTAGAACATGTATGTCTTCCATCTTTTCTCCAGTAAAGTTATTGAATGTAGCTTGTAGCTTGGTGTCTCACTTCAGGACAAGTGGGTCGACATGTCCATAGAACAGCGTCGTAAATTAGCTTCCGGTATCGCTGAGATATGGAGCGAACTTGTGCAGCCAGAGTTCGACGGCATCGGCAGCCTTTGGCGGACGCAGGATACCTTCCGCGTCGGCCCCGTCGCACCCACTTCCTCGGCAGATGCGCTGAACGCACAAGATGTCAACCGCGGTCCATTCTATCACCCCGAAGACTGGCTTGTGGCCTTAGCGAGTGGCCAGCTGGGCTCCAGGTCTTCCGTGCCTCCTACCCCCGTCGAAGACGATTGCATGGCGCAAGTTGCGGACAGTCTACGTGACAGCCCTTCTCTTGGAAACGCCGACAAGCACTTACCAATTGGGCTCCAGCATGCCAACCTGCATGTCGGTAACATTCTCGTCGATCCCGAGGACCCGTCGGTCATCGTCGCTGTGACCAACTGGGAAGGTGCTCGGACCGCACCGTTATGGGCGATCCAGCCTCGTTTCTTGGTTCCTCCGCAAGCTACGAGAGAAGAAATCCTGGACTGGCAAAAGCTCATCCGTGAGGCCGTCGGAAGCCTCGCTCCTGACTGGCTGCAGTGCACTGGGCAAGAAGAACCGTGGCGCCTGTATCGCAAGTTGCACAAGATGGCGCAGGATAGTCGGTATGTCGTGACAGATGCTGAATATGACACCTATGACCGGGTGGCGAAAGGTTTGTCAGCTTAGTTGTGCTGGGTTTTGACACGCTGTACCTCAAGTGACTACGCGCCGCTTCTTCAGGTTGTAGTATCTCACGATATGTATTATATTTTACGCACCTCTTTTGTATATTTTAGCATTTTCATCAATTTATCCCCTGTACGACGTGCGTTTGAGGAATCTTTAGGCCGAGATGTGGCCAGCGTAGCTATCACGTGAGAAGTCACAGTGTGACCTACGACAAATGTCGCCTGTGATAAAGTACTACAGTACTTACTACGTAGGTCCAAGGTATACGCGGCTGCTTAGTTTAGGACTTCTGGTTTAAAAATATTGTCCATTGCTTTCATAACAACGAGATTAAGCAGTCGGCTTGTTACGCTGCAGTTACAGAACATACATTCTGATGTCCGAGCCTAACATTCCATTACACCGATTCCAATCACAAAAACCGAGGCTTTGGATTTTTAAGTATGAAATCATGTGAGGTACGACACTGGTGCTCGGGGAAGTGGTGAGCGAGGGCAGTTTCAACATTCAATCTCAATTTAGCTATTTGGTTGCCCCATTTGGGTAACTTGCGGGGTTCGAAAATGTTGTGCAAGACAAAGCGCTTGTCTTTGGCTTGTTGAGTGCGGCACTCGAGCGCAGTAGTGGCCAGTCTCTCTTCCTTTCCTTCCCGTGCATACTCTATCTCTGTTGTTTGAGGATTAAAAAGCGCGTCTCCAAGTAACTGAAACTCACACGAAGGATCGCCGTCTATGAAGGCCAACTATAAGGTACTCAAGTACCTCAGGCCTCTCGACCCAAGTGACTGATAGTCGACAGCTTTCGAACATCCTCGGAACCGTATACCGGCAAGGTAACGTTGTGTTTACGCCGGATGGGAACTCGGTGCTGAGTCCAGTTGGGAATCGGGTGTCTGTCTTTGACCTCGTGAAGTGAGTCTTCTCCGCCCTTCGCATATAAGAGTACTAACTAAGGGATGCAGTAACAAGTCATTCACATTTCCGTTTGAGAACCGGAAGAATATTGCCGCGATTGCTCTTAGTCCCGACTCAAATGTGCTGATCTCTATTGACGAAGGTCTGTCTGTCTACGATCCAGAGACTACGTCTACTTACTCACCTTAGATGGAAGAGCACTGCTCGTCAACTACAGGAGGAGAGTAGTATTGCACCACTTCAATTTCCATAGGCCAGTGAAGGCCGTAAAATTCTCTCCGGATGGAAGGTGCGTATCTGAAGCATTCTCGCGACATTGTTCAGCTTCATCGACGCGTTGTAGGTACATCGCTGTAACCCACGACACACATGTACAAGTCTGGAGAACGCCAAATCATCTCGTACGAGAATTCGCGCCGTTCGTCCTGCACAGGACCTACACAGGTCATCATGACGAAGTGCTAAGCATCGACTGGTCTCCGGATTCGAAGTACGCAGGAGTCTGTGGCTGAAGAAGTCCACCTTACTGAGTTCCACTTCCTAAGATGCTTTATCACAACGTCCCGTGACATGACAGCACGCCTCTTTACCTTGAATCCCGTAGAAGGATTCCGCCCCAAAACCTTTGCTGGTCACAGGGATGCCATCGTTGCAGCCTATTTCTCCTCTGACGGACAAACGGTCAGTACACATATCAGCCAATGTATGCGTCACTCACGTCTTGTCTAGATATATACTGTTAGTCGAGACGGTGCGGTATTCACATGGATGGCGAAGACACCGAAAGACATGTCCGACACCGACGAGGATAGTCCTGGCGAGTCTTCAAAATCAACACTGGATGTTAACAAAATCGCGAATACGCGCTGGGGAGTATTTAGAAGGAACTATTTCCATCAGTCACACACAAAAGTCGTCTGCTCTACATTCCACCCAACATCGTCTCTCCTTGTTGTCGGCTTCTCAACAGGGGTGTTCGGGCTGTGGGAATTGCCCGACTTCACCAATATCCACACACTGTCGATTTCCAACGAAAAGATCTCCTCGGTCGCGATCAACCCGTCGGGCGAATGGCTAGCCTTTGGCGCGAAGAAGCTCGGCCAATTGCTTGTCTGGGAGTGGCAAAGCGAGAGCTACGTGCTCAAACAACAGGGCCACTACTTCGACATGAACACCCTCTCATACTCTAGTGACGGCCAGTACATTGCAACCGGCGGCGACGACGGCAAAGTCAAAGTGTGGAACACGACTTCCGGCTTCTGCTTCGTCACGTTCTCCGAGCACTCATCCGCTGTGTCTGCGATCGAGTTCGCGAAGCAGGGTCAGCAGGTGCTGTTTTCTGCCTCATTGGATGGCACCGTCCGTGCGTTCGACCTCGTACGGTACCGGAACTTCCGCGTCTTCACGTCCCCAACTCCCGTCCAGTTCTCTTGCCTGGCCGTGGATCCCAGTGGTGAAGTGGTGGCAGCAGGGTCGACAGACTCATTCGAAATATTCCTATGGTCGGTGCAGACGGGGAAGCTGCTCGATGTCCTTGCAGGCCACGAGGGCCCGGTAAGCTCGCTGTCTTTCGATCCGAACGGAGGGAACCTATTGGCCAGCGGCAGCTGGGATAAGTCGATCCGTCTGTGGAATATTTTTGCGAGGTCGAGGAACGTCGAGCCGTTCCAACTCAATTCGGATGTGTTGTCTGTAGCGTTCAGGCCGGATGGGAAGGAGCTTGCGGCGTCGACGCTCGATGGGCAGATCACATTCTTTGATGTAGCGCAGGGCAAACAGACGACTATCATTGAAGGCAGGAAAGATATTTCGGGAGGCCGGAAGGCGGACGATCGGGTCAGCGCGAACAACAATGCGTCTGGGAAGTCGTTCAACAGCCTTGCATGGACGGCGGACGGCCGGTGTATACTTGCTGGTGGGAGTAGCAAGTATGTCGTATTGTACGACGTGCAAGAGGGCGTCATGCTCAAGAAGTACCAGATATCAGAGAACCTTTCTTTGGATGGTACGCAGGAGCTTCTGGACAGCCGGAGGGTGAATGATGCGGGGATCAATGTCGACTTGATTGACGACCGCGGGGAGGAGAGCGATCTGCAGGATCGGTTGGACGACTATAACACGCTGCCTGGCGCACAGAGGGGCGACTTATCGAAACGGCGGTACCGTCCTGAAGCCAGAACGAAGTGCATTCGGTTCGCACCTACGGGGCGAGCATGGGCGGCGGCGTCCACAGAGGGCTTACTGATATATTCGGTGGATGACAATGTCGCTTTCGACCCGTTCGATCTCGACATGGACGTGACGCCTCAATCGGTCCTATCCATTTTGTCGAACAGGGAATTCCTAAAGGCACTCGTTATGGCGTTCAGGCTGAACGAAAACCTGCTCATTTCGCGTGTGTACGAGTCCGTCCCGTCGCGAGATATACGGTTCATCGCGAAGGCGATGCCGGTTGTGTATCTGGAACGCATGCTGCGTTTTATTGCGGAGAGGATGGACCAGAATAGCCCGCATATGGAGTTTGAGCTTACGTGGGTGAGGGCGGTGTTGGGTGCGCATGGTAGACTTTTGCGCGATAGGAGCGGAGAGTATGCGAGCGTTCTCAGGAGTCTGCAAAAGGGGTTGGGCGAGTTCGAGGTCGTGGTTGCTAAATTGTGAGTACTATTGTGTGTATAGGGTCTTACTGCAGCTCACTGCCGTTGATCCAGATGCGACGAGAATACTTCGACCCTGAAGTACCTGATCGACCAATCAAGGGCACGGGAACGGCAGGATGGCGTGTCTGACACTGAGATGGCTGACTGAGGTAAAATTTCTTGTTTACCTTGCCGTTGTATGCACTAGATGAAATAGTGTCATGCTGCTTTAGGATCAGTATTCGAGCATCTTAACTTGGTCTGGGCATTGGGTACTTACGCGCAAGCTGGCCAGATCATCGGCGCATCCAACGCAGGGCGCAGAGTGCGTGCATTGATAATGTTTCCTGAAGAACGCATGATCGAATGCCGCACACGCGTCCGTAATGGTGACTTTGCGTTGCGCTGACAATATTCCCGTGGCTCGAATCTCTCTTTGCCCTTCGGCCATTTCCTATTTTGCTCGCCCCGTAGTGCCTTACTACTCTATGGTGTGTGGCTTGTCAAGCCTCAATTCTTGTCTGAGTCATCGACCGCAGCTCCGTATTCAGAGTCGAGTCCGATCCGTCGTGGGACTATCCCCTCCAGAAACTCTGACAGATTATCGATGTTCCTCCGTCTGCTGTCTCTTCGTGAGCCGGTCGCACGGACGCAGTATGCGTTCTCCACGGTACTAGGGCTCGACCACAGAGTTCTCTTTCCGTTATATCCAGGCCGACTGCGAGGGGCGTGAGGCGGGGAGTCGTGATAGTGCAAGCGACATCGGCGATGGCAGCGGGGGGACCGCGAAGATGCATCTCCTCGAGACTCGAGAATTTGCGCTAGGACTGTTGCATTTCCCCGGGATAACGACCTCACGCTACCCTGGTGCCAGGAAATATGGAAAGTGAGGCGTCCGCCGCAGAGGTGCGATGGTGTACCGAGGCGCGCGGCACCAACGGGCCTTGCAATGCATTTGAGACAGAGCGCAAAGATCCCGTGATGAGGGTCAAGCCATGCGGCCTTTCCAGGTCTACTTCGCGGACCTTCTGCCAGTGTATGCGATTTTTGATCGCTTGAGATCCTCTCGACGCTTGGGCCGTGCCGCGTCGTCATCTGCGAAATTACATGACGGAGGATGTGGTTAGGACGTGTTCTGTTCTTCTGAAGTGTTGGCACGGCTCACAGCGGATAAGGAGCGTACGAAGGACTCACCCAGGGAAAGTATGCCGGAATGAATGCAAACTAATTCCGGAAGCCAAATACGCACATTCTTACGCCGATATCTTCTTCCGTGGGCGTCCCTGCACGCGCGCCGTAAGTGAAGATCACGATGCACCGTACACCATACCATACATAGGAGAACCAAATGGGCTGAACGCGACTGCCCCGATGCCAGTCTGCACGGAGATCAATCCGCCGACTTGCCCGTGGCCCCACGCAGCGCTCCCTTTATGGAGACTCAGTCCTTCCTTTCCGAAACACAGGACTCCTTGATCTGGTGATATCCGGCATCTCTGTAAGTAGGACTGCTGGCCTCTCCCCTGTATACTGCAACTCCCGTTGCACCTTGATAGGCAGCTCTCCTCCTCCGGCATCACTTCAGCAAGAATGGCATCTACGGTGAAAGCTATTGCCGTAGGGATAGTGGCAGTTGCTCTAGGCCTATACTACTCTCGCTCCCAGATCTTCTCCACTCAAGACCAGGAAACAGAGAGGTTTAGTTGCCTCCCCTTTCTGCCTAAACTATTCGTCGAGACGCCTGCTTCTATCAGTGACCCTGCAATCGCGCAAGCAACGAAAGACGTTGAGCAATTCTTCTCGAATCGTTTTGCGCAAGGCGACATAGACAGCCTGTCCGTCGCAGTTGTCACCTCCACGGGCCCTATACTCGAAAGAAACTATGGAGTGGTGCGGGCTAACGAATCAGAGTCCCCTCTGACCACGAGCCACTCGAGCTACCGCATCGCCTCAGTCGCGAAACTCTTCACAGCTCTTGAAGGGCTTATTCTGGAGCAGAAAGGAGTGTTGTCTTGGTATGGGTTCTCCGGGAGCTCGTGCCTACACCGTCTGATCCTCTTTACAGGGATGACCCAGTCGAAAAATTCTTCCCAGGATTCGGATATCGCTTGGACGGCTTTGACCCTGCGTACAAGTCCGAGCCGTCCTCTTTGACCCTGTTTCAACTGGCCAGTCATATGTCGGGCTTGGGCAGAGACTGGCCGCCCGGCACAGTGAAGGACTGGCCTCGGGATTTGAAGGGAGGCGGGCCTCCGCCCACGAACGGGCATCCTTTCGCGTCGCACGAAGCGCTTTTTGAAGCTATCAGGAATATCAAGCTCGTATCTCCTCCTTGGTCTTATCCCGCGTATTCGAACGCTGGAACGGGGCTCCTTGGTCTTGCGTTGGTTGCTGCGAATCGAGCTGCCAGCAAGAGCCCGGACAAAGAGCCGAAAACATACGCCGAGCTGCTTCATCGTGATATTTTCCATCCGTTGGGCCTTAATGGGAGTCATTTCCTCGCTACTAGAGATAATAAGGAGCACATTGTTGTTCCATCTGTCGCTCCTGAAGTAGCTGTGAGTACTTTGCTAGACCGTGATGTACTTGAGCTTGACCGATTGAGCAGGATCAAGACTTTCTTGATGCCATGACGCTCCTGGGGGCCAATTCTCGTCCCTATCTGACTGCATAACGGTCCTGCAGACTCTACTCAACCCCGCGCATCCGAAGAGTTTGATCAAAAAGCACACGTTGGACAAATGGCTCCGGCCTGTCCATGATTTCGAAGAGGACGACTGGACGCAGATGGGATTTACTTGGGAAATCGTCAAAGCAAAGGATTCCAACGGTCGGGCTAGGAAGATATACTGGAAACGTGAGGTGTTCGGTTTGTTTCGCGCTGTCAGCATTGATGTCTCATACTGCATGGCATCTAGTCGGTGCGATGGCTGGCTACCATTCTGCAATGGCGTTTCATCCCGGGACGAACTACGGTATCGTCGTCCTCATGGCCGCCCGCTACCCCGACGCAGCAAAGCTCGCGTATGATGCGTTCGAGATGATGCAACCGGGCGTCGACCGAGCGCTCTCCGACATGGCTGCTGCGCTTTACGCCGGTACCTGGTCCAGCCAAGACGGGGAGAGCGCGGCCGTCGTCAGCGTACGCAAAGGCACTCTGTACGCAGAGTCCTTCGTTCTGAACGGCACCGATGCGCTTGCGACCCTCCACGTGTCGGGTAGAGTGCCGCTTCGGTCAAGCGGCCGGCGGGATGAGTTTAGGTAAGAATTTCCAACTCCTGTACGATGGTCAGCTTGGGATTGAGCACCGTGTAGACTCGACACTGGCCTCGGCTTTTATAACGGTCAGAGACATATGGGCTGCTATCCTTACTGGAATGGTCAGGATATCTGGGGTATGCGTAACGACGCACCAGTCAACCTGCTCTACTTTACAGGGGGTGAAAGCGACCGTGCGCTCCACGCTCCCTCTGTTGATGTCGTCATGTTCAGAGCTTGAAGCTTGAAGTGCTCATAACCGCTTGCTTTCATTGGATTTGACTGTGGACCATGTAGTCAGGCTTGGCGGCTCTCTCTAGTAGCAGTTTTTTCAGGACAACGCATCTGTCTGGTTCTACGCCCTCGCCGCGAATCCAGCAACCCGCATAGGTCCTTAATCCTATATTCAGGCGATCCTACTCGACTGAAAGAGGCCAGTCACACGCGAGTACAAACTCACGTGATAGAGAGAAAAGAAGACGTTACAGTGATATCTGCGTGCCTCTCACGTGGGCGTGACAACACGCGCAGGCCAGCCACACGCGTTCGCCGTCAGCCTCCCGTATTCCTTTCGTACTGCTACGAACTTCCAGAGTTCTACCCTAGTATCTGCAGTCGAATTTTTTTTAACTCGCGGTGAGTGGCATTAGCATGTACGTCCTGGCAGTCCCGGACTCGCTGTGCCTGTCCGTTGCTCGAAAGGCACTGACGCTCCCTCCATGCTTGTCTTGGTACTTCGTAGATGCGCTTCATATTCGCGCATATATCCAGGACCTTCTGAAGGCCCTCACAGTATTTCGGCACTTATTCATCCACAACCTCCTAGGCGTTGGACAATGGTTAGCTTTGTGCCATGGGCTAAGTATAGAACAGGACTTACGCATATATCTGGACTTGGATGGCACCCTGGAATACACAAGACAAACGTTTTGGAAAAGTAGTCTTGCACCTCCCAAGTATAACTCACTGCCATCTAACACAGAGTCGACCCGCTGCCGATATCGTACATTCATGTTATAATAATGATACATCCTAATCAGCGTCCAATATCGTACACCTGAATCACCAATACATCCCGTCCGCGCGCCTACAAAGCCTGCCTATCCCTCGTCTGCATCTCCTTCTCCCTCCTCAACCCCCTATCATACATATCCGGGCTCTTGGTATACGGCCGCCCATCCCCGCGGTCCCGCTGCGGCGCCGGCTGGCTGATATTCTTGTGCGGGTTGAGCTGGTTCAGGTTCCCCTCCTCGTCAAACGCGGGCTGCGGCACCTTTTCCTTCCCAATGACCGAGTGCCCGCTGTTGTGCTCGGAGGCGCGCGGCGAAACAGTGCGCGGCTCGATGCGCGAGGCTTTGAGGGTGATGGTGCCCTCGTGCACGGGGGCGTCGGAGATGTTGGCGGCTTGGCGCATCCGGAATTGCCCTTGAAACGGCGGGCGTCAGCTATCGTGGGTATTGCAGAGGAAGAGAACGTACAGGTTGGCCAAGCACCGGGCTTTAAAGAGTCGTACATCTCCTTGTTGCGCTGCCGCCGGTGGAGGTTGGCGTAGAAGAGCCCGAAGCCCGATGCGACCAGGAAAAAGCCACCTGCTAGCGCCTGCGGCACACTTGCATCAACATACTCCAGACACTCGAAGATAGGATAGACGTACCCGGCCGCCCTTGCCCTCAGCACCGCGTGGAACGACAGGGATATGGTGACTCATCGTAAAATAAATGTTCGAGATTGTTCAAAAGGTAGTAGAAGGCTGTGGATAGAGGTAAAGTTGATTGAGACCCATGGCGAGGAGAGGGGCCGCTTATATGCGCGAGCGTTGACGGGTGGCTGGCGGGATGACGCGCGATTAATCGGGACAGACGGTGAGACCACGGCTGACTGAGATCGACGGTTCTCCCGGAGTGGCACCGATGCTTCTTTCACGCTTCCCGGAACCGACATTCGCCTGCGATTCGCTGAGACGGGCGATGTGGACGGGCAGCGAAGGCGCATCGACGCGGTGGCGCCGATTGGCAGGCGCGTCGGGTGCTGACGTCGGGCCTTCGATCACACGGCGGGATCGGATGGCGCTGGGACCCACGGCGGGATTCTAACAAGGGCAGGACGGTGTGAGATGTCAGGCACGATGTGCAGGTCAGGAGGGCAGAAGAATATAGCTTTGATATTACACGCATATTATCGTACACACAAACTGTCCAACTCTCCCTTCTCACTGCGACTTCCTCTCCTTCTCATTCTCGTCGCCTTGAGGCGTTCTGAGTGTTGCGGGGTTCTCTGCACTGTCTGCTGGTGCCTGTGCCTGCTGGATACGGTATTCCCCTAGAACACGAGCGCAGTCAGTCTCGACTCGAGAACTGATGAGGTTCTCTGGAATAACTCACAGGTGGGCACACGGCCGCCGTTCACGGGATCCGCCTGCTTACTCTCATGATGTGCACCCAGGGAATACCAGAAGCCCAGGCAGCCTGCTGAGACGACCACAATACCACCCCATAGCGTCTACGCGGCCAAGCGGGTTCAGGTAAGTACTCGCTTATGCCGCGCAGAACAACAGAAGAGACACGCACCTTGCTTCCGCCGCCTGCTGTCCGCCCACCAAAGGATTGACCGCGCGTTCCAGTATTGCTCATGTTAGTCGTATATCTTGGTAAGAGGAGCGTATGGGTAGTAGAGTGTAAGCCAGAGACTTGCGTTGGGGGTCATATCAACGCGCTACATATGAGCAGAGTGACGTCAAGGACGATGAGGCTGAAGCTTGAAGGCATCCGATGACGTTGATTGCTCCTTCATTAGCATCGGCTAGGCTTGCCACATGCGGTAGTCTCGTCGCCATAGTTTGCCACAAGAGTCCGTCGGGGCGCGTAGACGGCGTCAGCTGTGACGCCAGAAGCCAAAGCACGTGGGCAGGCTGTCCGTGACACATCACGTGAGTTCGCGTCTGTGGCACAAGCGTGTCCATCCTTCTTCAATCGACTTCTCCGGTGATATAATCTTTAAGAAAATCTCATCTCGTTACCTCTAAGTAAGTTTGATAGGATATTAATGTAGCATTTGCTAAGTGAATCATACTCGCAAACACTGATGGCACCATGGAGACCAGTGCGTATGCATCGCATTAGTCCAGCGCCTTTTACTTAGCTGCCAACTAATTTCTATGGGTTTAACTTGCATTGGCGGGGCTTGATGCTGCAATGCCGGCCATCCCAAGGCCCCTTCACCAGGCTAGCACGCAAAAGTCAAGATACACACGGAGCCACTGTGTCTACGACCAAGAGGCATGACCCTCTACTCCCACACTTCATGTAAAACGACCTGTTCCACACGCTTACTATCCCCAGTACTCCTCGACTTCTCCGTGTCACCATTCTCACTCTCGAAGAACCCAGACAAATGCACCTCCTCAAATGTCTTAGAGGCACCCAACGTTCACAAGCCAGTACACCACCGTGGACACGCCGAACCCGGTGAAGTACGAGATGTCGTAAATGTGCGCGGGCCTGGGCGGTCCTCTATGCGCGACTTCAGGGCGCTGGGACTTCTCTCACCTGCTCCTACAAGGCTGACGACGGTTATGAGGATAACATAGTACACCAAACCTGACGAACTCATCATCCCTCTTAATCGATATCAAGGTCCCACACGCTAGATCCGTTGACTTTCTGTATTCCTTGCTAAAACGTCTCTGGGACAACCTATTGAGCCTCACTCCCCGTTCTTCCATCATCACACATTCACTCGCGCCACAACTACGCCCAATCCACCCACTAACTCAACCCACGCACGTCCCGATCAACCGCCTCAAACTGCACCTCGGCAGGATCCCAAGTACTCGTCTCAGCAAGGCGCAGCACCTCCCTCAACCCACGTCCCCGCTCATCCGTCGCGTCGTACCACTCCGGCACACCCTCCCGAATCGCCTCGCGCGTGCGGACTTGCAGCGCGCGCACCTCCTCCTCCCCAGCCAGCCGGAGCGTCTTCAGGCGAGAGTACCACCGCGGCCTTATAGCAAACAGCGGCACGGTCTTTGCCCCCTCCCAGTCGATGACGCCCACAATCCGCGCGGGGTCGCGCGGGTCGACGATAATGTTCCCAGGCGTCAGGTCGATATGGTGCAGCGCGACAGCGCACAGGTCCTGCACGGCAGGGTCGTCGAATACAGTCGTCGACCGCAGACTCCGAACCGTAGCCGCGCGGTGCGCCTCCTTCTCAGCCGTCGTCGCAAGGCTAGTCTTGTACTCCAACTCCCCGAGCGCCACCGCTACCAACCACTCCTGGATAGAGGCGAAGGGCCCGCACTTGGTCTCGTCCGGAGGTGCGGTGTCGCCGCTGTTGTTGGACGGGAGGAACGTCATAGGCCCGACGCGGCCGCCATCGTACAGGCTGCCGATACTGTCGAAACGCAGACTGAGAAGTTGGCGTTCGACGTCTGCGATGGAGACTGCCGCGGCGGTGCGCTGTTCAGGAGACAGGTCTGCCCAGATACCAAGCAATCGATTACCCTCGACCTGATGTTTGGTTTATAATTGGACAGGAAAGCAATAGCATGCCACATACATATTCCATGGCCATCCACTCAGCCCCGATGCTGCCATCCTTGTCATCATCGTAGTACACCACGTCTGGCACAGGTATCTTGGTATGCTCGCGGAGATACTTGATAGTAGCAATCTGACATGGCCTCTGAACTTCCGTAGCCTTTAGATGGAAAATGGCATATCTCACTTCAGAACGCATTTTTGGCGGTGGCACGATACCCGACCCAAACTGACGGAAGAAAGGGTCACTGATCCTGACCACACGTTTCACGCCGCTCGCAAAGGTGACGACGTATGTCTGTGAGCAAGACTCGATGTCAGCACCACGACCGCTGGCATCGAGGGACAACGAGAACTCGCCCTGTGGTGGCTGCCACGGTCAAGACCCTCAAGGGGCAGGATGTACGGGTCGGAGAAGTGGCCGGCCAGCTTGTCCAATATGAGGAGCAACTGGGAAGACTCTGCGTCGGACATGATGACAGTGACAAATAGCGGCGCGAAGTACAGAAAGCGAAGTTGTGGGTGAAAAAGTGCGACCAGGCCCTCTTATACGCAAAGAGGATGGTGGCACGTTGTTATGTGGCATGGTGGTAAAAGCATCAGCCGCAAGGCAAGATAATCGGGTTCGAACCAAGCTTCTCCATTGTTCAGCTGGAAACGGAGGGACAGGGTCATCAAGAGCAACAGGAACACGCGGTGAGCTTATGTAACATCAATGCGCTTCTTTGTGGCAGCTGTGCCACCCAACAAACCTTATCGTACGCCACATAGAAGGTCAGTCGTCAAGCGCTCCTACACTCATTGGCTAGCTCGATACGCAACCACATGTTGCCTCGGAACGTCGGGTGAAATCCGCTTGACGGAGAACCGAGGAGGCGGACGCTTTCAAAATGACAAATGTCAGAAGTCACCAACAAAGAAACCAAAAATCAACTCACCGCAATCTCGTCGCCATCGTAATCACATTCCGTGATTTTTCTAGCCTTCTGTGCTTCTTCCACCAGGGTCATCAATGCCACAGGCCGCGAACAGCCAGGGAATGCCACAGTCGCCATGAGCATCCTTTACGTGCGAGCACCTCCTTTGTGCTCGAACCGTCAGTATTTAAGCACCCTCAGGTTGAGAGTATGCCACCATCCCTCCTCGACATTCAGAATACAGTCATGTCTACTGCATCTCGAGTCGTCAACCCCGGGCCCCGTCAGGCTAACGGTCTGGAAACCGCCACAATGATATGGGACAAGAGTCACGAATGGAAGCTGCGCTCCACGTGCTCTGTGTGGTCTGAAAAAGACCGCAAGGTTGCAGTGTACGAATGTATTGAAGAACGTCAGTTGTTTACTTTTCGTCGACTTATGTATTGCATCACTTACATGTCATTCTAAACCAGACACGAGCGCCCCGGGGAATGCAGTATGCTTGTCTCTTGCCCGGTTTCATGATATCTCCGCTCACGCATAGCGACAGCCTCCTAATACTCGGTACTGGAAGTTCTTGCGTCTGGTCTAGGACGCATATTTGAAGTTTAAAGCTGATGGCTGTTGTACGATGGTGAGCGGTTCGAATGCGTTCATCTTGCATATAAAGCCTCTAATCATTGGCTTAGTCAATCCAAAAGTCTCTCCGCATGTGTACCTAATGAATATGTATAGCCTACCTGTCTCGTCTGCCGCCTTAATTCAGTCCACAATGTTGTCAATGAATTTGCTCCGTCGAGTGGACTGCGTAGAAGACAGTGTCGAGTACCATGCAGTAGCGATCTGATACTTATCCATTTCAGGGCGTACGTCGCTGGTAGCTGCTCCGCGCGCCATGAATAATCGGTCAGAGATGTGGCACGCTGAGCCACAGCAGCGTTCGGCAGGACCGGGCCGGGCTTCCGCTAGATCTATCGCGGATCGCTCGAAATCCTTCACACGGCATGGAGAGCAGCATACCGACGCTCGAATCCATTGAAAATGCGGCTGCAGTCCTGTCAGCTTCTCCTATCCACAGGACTCCTGTTCTGACCTCCGAGTCACTCTCCGCCCTCGCCCCAGACGGCACCACGCTCCTTTTCAAAGCCGAAAACCTGCAGAAAGGCGGGGCCTTCAAGATCCGCGGCGCGACTTATGCAGTCTCGAAGCTGTCCCCGTCCGAGCTGGCAAAGGGTGTGATCACCCATAGCTCTGGGAACCATGCGCAAGCGCTCGCCATCGCGGCGAAAGCGAAGGGTGCCAAAGCATACATTGTCATGCCAGAGACGAGTGCAGTGATCAAGAAGAACGCGACGAAGGGCTATGGCGCAGAAGTCATCCTCTCTCCTCCCCTTGCAGAAGACCGCGAACGTGTCTGCGAGGAGGTCAGACAGAGAACGGGGGCGTACTTCATCCCTCCATACGATCATTACGATATCATCACGGGGCAAGGGACGGCGGTGCTGGAGATGATCACGCAGGCAAAAGAGCTGGGAAAGCCTCTTGATGCACTGGTCGTCCAGGTCGGGGGAGGAGGCCTGCTGGCGGGATCTAGCATCGTAGCAAAGGCGCATGGCATACCGATCTATGCTGCTGAACCGGAGCTGGCGGATGATTGCTTCAGGGGCTTCGAATCGGGCACGCGCGTCGAGCGTGTCTCGACGACGACCGTCGCAGATGGCCTCAGGACACCGGTTGGGGTGCGAAACTTTGACATCATACGGAAGAATGTGGAGGGCGTGATCACTGTGAGCGAGCGACAGATAGTGATGGCACAGAAGCTGGTATGGGAAAGGATGAAGATGGTTATCGAGCCCAGTGCTGCGGTTGGTGTTGCTGTCGTACTCTTTTCAGAGAAGTGGAAGAGTTCTGGGATTACAGGGAATGTCGGCGTCCTTTGGAGTGGAGGGAACGTGGATCTGGATGCACCCATGTCATGGACTGTCATAAAGGGATAACTTCACAGCGGCAGCGGCCAGGGAACGAGTGTAGATGCCACCACAACAAGAGCGGTGTTATCTGTCGTATTAGTCCTGCTTAAGAAATAGAGCCTAAAAACCAATGTTAAATCCCGCGGATGAGCTTCAGCAAGCGTATGCATCCGTTAGTATACAGAGCAACAGCCAACTGAAATTTGACTCGAGCTGCTCAGTGTGGCGACAATGTTTAGCTTTAACTCCGAGGCAGAACAGTCCCTAGTAGGCCGAAATTGCGAGACAAAGAGTTTGCAAGACTTAAGCGTAAACAAGAGGACTGATCGAGAAGGGTCACGCTGTTTCGCACGAAGTCCGCGCGCCTAACGCGCGCCACATCGAGGATTTCAACGTTCGACCTCAACCACCTCACGCCTGCTAAGGTGCGGTGGCAAGACACTCAGCTCCTCGCGACCAACGCCAGCAAAAACGAGTCGAAGAATCCTTTCTGCAAGTAGCGCTCAAAGACATTCTTCACAATGCAGCCCGAGCCCGACGCGTCTGACGGAGGAATGGACACAAGTGTGAGTCCCTTTCATCAGGGCGAGTTGGACGCGTTTGAGATTATCTGTGGGTTAGATTGAAGAGATTAGCATGACTTTCGACGTGGACGAAGAGCAGGGGCCAGAGCAGCAGCAGCGGAATACAGCCCGCGACCCATGGGCGTACTTCAACTGTCCACCGGAATCCTTTCCTTGGTCACCCTCCAGACGAGAAGAAATTGAAATGCGACGGGCGAAACTATCGGATAACCTTCTCTTTGACCTGCTGCTGCGCATGGGCAGCGTTGCGGATCCCGGCTCTCTATATCCACCTGCGGACCTCGACGCTCTCCACCGTCTACTCGAAGCCATTGACCACACCAGCTATGACACCCTGAAGCGCGACTGCCTATACTATTACTTGCTCAGATTCTACACTGATGATAGGGCGGAGGACTACGTGGAGCATAAGACGGTGCCGCCGCAGTTTGTGGGTGTAGCAGCGGCGTATTGGTGTTTGGACAATGCAAATCATATTCCAGTGAGTAATATACTATGCTTTGCGGTATATCAGATTTCATGACCTGTTCACGCAGAGAGCCATCAGCTACCTTTCTGATCCCCGCATAAAGCGGAATGAAATACCGAAGATCATGGAGGTTCTCAGTCTCGAACCTGACGCCAACAGCCTCATTCGCCAGTACGTGCGCACCGTGCGACCGCATTTAATGGCTCCGCACGACATCACCATCTACCTAATTGCGCTGGCCGAGTCGAGTTTATGGGAGGCGTGGCAATACCAACGAAGCTTCCTGCAGCAGAGCGAGATGCGCACCACCTTAATCCGAAGAATCTTGCAGTGGATGTTATCGCGTACGCTCATCATAATTTGACCAGGTTCTCTATGTTCTGACTTATGATATGACACCGTACAGCCGAACCTTGCCCGCTTGCCCTGACACAATTCCTCTCCTTCCCGCTAAACTCTTTTGAAGAAGACATCTTACAAGACTTCGCCCTGCACCCTCCAGAACACATCCCCCAGATCTCCATTCCCATCCTGCAGGACCTCGTCTGTGTCAGGCTCGTGCGCGTGGGCGAGTACACTGCTGCCATCAAATACGACCGCCAGTTCACACTGCGCACCCTTGGCCACACACACCCCGGCCAAGATGGCTCGAGCCTCGCTGTGGCCCAGAAAATGGCAGCAGAGCGGCGGAAGATGCTCGACGAACTCATGACGCTCATGCCCGAGATTGAGCGCCAAATGCTCGAAGAAGAGCTGGAGCAGCTGTCCTTAGGCAAAGTCAGGCCTGCCAGCGCCCGGCTCAGCATGAATTGGAATCCCGATCGTGCGCCACTGCCGGTGAATGGCAGTCCTGGTAGGTCTGGCAACAGGTCGCAGACGAATATTTCGCCCCCGCGCAATAGCGCCGTGGCAGCGCCCAAGCTAGTACAGAAGACGACGATATTCGACACTATCAAGCCATCCAGTGGCCCGTCGCCACCGCTTATTCCCCAGATCCGCAATCAGGCTAGCTCTAGCGCTACTCGAATGCCCGACGGTTTCTTGGGCATTGGGCAAAAGCGGCCAGCGAGCTCGCTCTTCGAGAAGGGCAGCGCGAACACGAGACCGAACGCCTTTTTCAACCCGTCAAAGAAGCAGGTCAAGCTTCCAGCCAGATTGACTGAGCGTCGGATATCTGCGCCGACGCCTATGGATATCGAGAGGCCGCCTACACCGCCCTCCTTGGCCATATCGGAGAAAGAAAAACAAAAGGAAAATGATAGGGATGTTACGATGGTACCTGCATCAGACGCCAGTACGCAGCAGCCTGTAGCGGAACCTGCAAAAGACCAAGGTCCACCTCAACAAGAGCAACCTGTGCCGATGCAGCGCGAGGATGGCCCGACTACTGAATTCTCAGCATCCGTCTTTGGAACCTCCAGAGCACCTGCCCCAGTTGCCAGCGCACCGCCACCGCAGAAAGCCGACAAATCTCTATCAGAGTCGCAGCGAAAGGTCCCAGGCGCGTTCGACCCTAACGAGTCGATTGATACGCCGTCTCCCGAGCCAGACCCGTCCCCAGAACACAACTTCTTCGCGTCCTCCCACACTAACGCAAGTGCCGCCGCCATGTTCACCAATGGCAATGGCCGTCAGAGTCAGAGTCCAACGCCTAAGCGTAGTAGAGGTCGGACAAACGACAGCAATCCGGCACCGGCGAAGAAGAAGAAGGACACTCAGACGTTGCCTGGAACGCTAATCACGGATGAGGAAGAGGACGAGGACGAGGTCCCGCCGTTGCCTGCCTCGCCTGTGAAGCCGACGCGGAAGGGCAGATCGTCGAGGGCGAGCAGTGAGGAGGGCGACTCGACCTTCCAGCCTAGAAGATCGTCGCGATTATCGACGGCTTCGTCCGGGGGCTTGACGGCGTCGCCGGAGGTTTCGCGGCAGACTAGAAGGACGGCAGCACCGACTATGAAAACAAGCACGAGACGTAAACGGTGAGACAATGGGAGACAGGAACTTGCATTTATCATGTTCGAGATTCTTGTATCTAACTTGACGCAGCGCTTTGGCGGTATACTTTATGTCTGAACGTTGAACGCTTCCATCGTGATGATTTGTCATATCTTTATTTCATTATCGTTGCGATGTTATGTGCGTATCCTCTATATCTAATCAGGACGACGCGGACTATTGGGCACGATAGCCCACAAAACAAGCATGCAGCCCATCATCGTCACAAGCCTACCGGTGTCGTCAGAGTGAAATATAACCCTGGGCAGCAACGGAGAGAACACTTACACGGGCTGTAAACTAGAAATCCCGAACTTACTCGCGAAAGCGCCGGTTATGAACGGGATGAGCGCTGACCCTGCCTGTCCTAGGCCAGCAATCCAGCCAATGCAACCTGTGAGGAGCCACCGCGGGAGGATACGCCCCGAGTGGTTCATAATGATGGGGTACATGGGGCCGAGGAGGATGCCGACGATGGAGACGGTGACGGCGCCGCCGATGAGGGAGGGAACTAACCAAATCACGAGCTCCAAGCCGACGGCGAGTAGGCCGTAGATGAAGAGGACTGTGCGTTCTCCAACCTATGAAGCTTTAGCAACTGGACTCTGCGGCCATCTAAGCATAGATATGGTCACCTTGTGATTTACCCACAGGAGAGCCACTCGTCCGAAGGTCAACCCTGCGATTGCATTTTGATCACGACTCGACGTCAAACTGATATCTGCGATGTGAGAGAAGCCTAATGCTTACCTGCAAAGAAGCCGGAAGATATGTATCCGGACGATGCTCCTCCGTGCCGCACGTCGATGATGTAGGTCACAGTCCAGCCTACAGCGGCATCTGTGAACGCGCACAAATGATTTCGAGGAAGGGCGTACCTCCAATGGTGACCTCCACCCCGACGTATATGAGCGCGAATATCGCAAGCATGTGGACAGCCTTGAGCTTGAATATCTGCTTATAATCACTGGCAGCACTCTCGCCAGATTCGTTCGCAGCTTGGCCGATATCCGCGTAACACTCTAACGGAAAGCGATATGTGTATGAGCATCAAGCACCGAAACTAGGAGGACGATAGTTCAGCGGGGGAGGTGATACGGACCGTCCTGCGTCTTGAATCTGAATACTACTGCCAGTATCACTGCGCATGACAACGCGACGCCAAGGGAGCAAAAGTAATGGTATGACCAATGTTGCATCTGCGCGAACTGCGTCGAGACGAGCGGCGAGCATAAAGCACCAACGCCTTACCACGTCACTTATCAGACTTCTCTGTCGGGACGCCTAGTTGGCTAGGGTAGGGACAGACCGTATACAGCGTGCATGATGCCCATCTTCGTTGTGGGGCTATCCTTCAAGCTGGCTACGAAGCCATTTGCTTGTGCATCCTGGCATAGTTGGTCGCAGTGATCAGTATAGTAAATGGCGAAAGAAGGTTGCATGAGACGCACTTGTAGAGCAATGCCGAAGCCATTGATCGCGAAAGCTATGACGAACACGGGGAACGGTGGCCCAGGTGCTTGAATGATGTAGGCGATTGCCTGAAGGGAGGCACCTGCCAGAGCCCACGTTGTGAAGCCATTTTGCATGTATCTTCGATAATGTCATACCTATCACGATTACCTGCGTAGGATGCTCGGCGTTAATTTCGGAAAATATCTGCGTATATGCGCGTACTTTTCCGAAACCCAATCTGTGCGTCAGTGCGACGTTTGCGGTAGCACCGGCCACGAATCCCTGGACCAGAGTATCAGGATCTCCGACATACACGGCACCGGTCGACTCACGATACAGTTTGAGATGAAGATGAGAGAGACAACCGCGAAACCGACCTATTATGACGTCAGTCATAAGGCCACGTTTGATCCATATTGGTGGCACACTTACGTGGTATACTGTCTGTATTCGGGGTAAGAGGGGACCAGTAGTGCCATCATTCCATCCGGCCAGGAATAAAGAGTAGCAGAGTGCGATAAACTGGACATGCGCTTTGGTGCGTGCCGATTTAGAGGGCACATCAGTCGTGTCTGGAGAGACGCTGGTGTCTTCCTGCTCTTCCCGATGTACTCGAGCTCGCTCAGTCAAACCGGAACCGTCGTCAAGATTCACCTTCGAAACATTCGCCTGTCCTTGCACTTGTGGCGAGCGGCTAGGGCTAGGACTACGAAGAGTCTTGAGGTCGATGGCTTCTGACATGGGGATCCTGAACCTCAAGCTCGAAGACGAGGTAGTTATATCCGTACGCAGTCAGAGGCAAGCAAGAACTCCATCGCAAGCGGCGGATGTATTGGACCCCGGAAAAACGTCGGATCAGTAGGTATATGGCTTCAGACATCGACGAATGGCATGATGGCAGCTGTTTCAGTACGTGTTCGTGCTGGCAGATGACCCTGAGGTGTCGTGACTTGGTCAGGACACTGCCCGAGTCAACTTGGAATGAGAGATGACAAGGCGAAAGAGCTCTGACCCAACTTATCGATGAAGGGAGGCACTCTCCTTCAGAAGAGTAAGGAGAATACCTTCAAAGCCAGTAAATATTGCCCCTCGAATAATGATTGGCAGAGTAGAATGTTGACGGCCCATAAGCCATATAGTATGTTGGTGCCTGTGCAGTGCCGAGCTCAAGGCTCGCTGCATAGCAGATAAAGCGCAAACCTCGTGGACGGGGTGGACCAGAATTATGGGTAAATGAAGTGTTGGGAGAACGATAGATGTATGTAAGCTTCATAGAAATCAAATAACTTGAATCATGATATATCAAGTAACTTACTTGCTGAATAGGGTCGAGAGGCATGAGTGTGGATTATTTGTACTTGGGTAACCATTCTTCAAGTAAGAACGGCAATTTGCCTCACCTCATAGGCAGGTCACCACCCATGTTCGCGATATTCTCACCTGAATCTTGCACAGCGTTATAGCGACAGCCTAACGCAAATATCCGCAAATACACCAAGCCTGAGGCCTAACCAGCTCTGCCTAGTCAAAGAGAACTATCGCGCTGTAGTCTGCTTAGCTCCAGCTTTCTCCATGACTCTATCTAGGATCCGGGATTGCGCCGAATTCTCAGCAGGGACGAGCATCTGCGTATTCGCCTCCTTGCGAGGAGTCCGCGTGTCCCCCTTGAAGCCAACGTAATAGATCCTCGAGGCATCACCTCCTGTCGACTCACTCTGCACACAGGTCCAGTGAGCGCTGAGACACGGTGAGAGGATGTCGCATACTTACGAAGAATATCGAGAGCGTGTTGATGTTGGCGAATGCAGCGACGCGTAACGGATACTCCGTCACGCCCGCTTCATCTAATAGCGATAGATCCAACTGGGGAGTGATTGCTTCCGCTTCCGCGAAGTCGACAATCGTAGGATGGTTCGCGTATATCCGTAAACGGCGGGGCGCGACGTCGCCTCTGCCTGAGGGAACACCAGTAAGAATCGGAGTTCTGCACCATGCAATAGTAAGACGAGGAGACAACGCACCTAGCTTCACTAGGATTGACTTCACCCTCACGTTCTGCGTGAAGGGTACATGAATGATCAGCTGACAAGACGACGGCCGGGTGCCTCAGTGGTTGGGCGTAATCAGGAGTTGTGATCAAGCGCACTTGATCATCCACATTCGACTCCGCAAATAGGGTTGTGTCTTCGCGCTCATCCCAAGGCTTCACGACTGCTTTGGCGTCCTCTGGAATGGTCAGGTTAAGCCCGTACACCCTTGGCTTCACTGGTTACAAACAGGTCTGCAAGTGTAAGGCGACCTATTGCGGCCGAGCTTACTTGTCTTTGTCGATAACACCATATAAGCTGTCAATATCCGAGCCTACCAGTTGCGATCTGGCTGAATTCTCGGAATTGTCGTTAGAGTTCATGACAGTAAGTGACTGAGTATGCTCAGGCCTCGCAAGCGGTCAGTGATGCATTCCACTACCAGACTACTAGCCCAGCCACCAGGAATACGCTACAGAAGCGGAGCTTAAAGTGACTGAGAAGTCGTGCGGTTAGACTCACTTTTCCCACAGCAATAGAAGGAGAAATCTACTTTCGACTTGTACGCTAATCTGTGTGCACTGCCGGAATGCAAAGGCTTGCCCAACTCTGCAAGGCAGGCCTGCGACAGAGTCGCCCAAGCTGCAAAGCTTCCCCCTCGTCGTCTTGTTCGAAATATGTTCGCGCCTATTCAACACCTAGCCCACCTACCACTAGCCCGGAGTCCCAGGACGGGAGCACACAGCCCGCCTCTGCAGAGCCCGAGGAAGATGACGCGCTTGAAGACCCGGAAGAATACCCCAACCTCTTGACATACCATCCATATTACGATTCATTTCAGGCCGAGGAACTCGAACCGTTACGCGCGAAGCACAAGTCAAGAGTTATTATCCGGAATGACTCTTCCATGTTTCTGGAGAGCATGAACAGGGAGCTAGAAGACGTAGATGACGATGAACGCGTGGATGTGCAAAAACAACAAGGAAAGGAGGATGTGGATTGGAAGATAACGATGTCAATTTCCAAGGAGGAGATTAACCGGCTGCACCAATACCTCCTCGTTACGCGGCGTGTCACACAGCAAACAGGCAAGGGGCGCATTCAGCGCATGCAGTGCCTTGTCGTTGTGGGCAATGGCAATGGCCTAGTGGGCTATGGGGAGGGGAAGGCTGAGGAAGTGCCCGAGGCACAGGAGCAAGCTCTAAAGGAGGCCGTACGCAATATGGACTTCGTCGAGCGCTTCGAGGAGCGGACCATTTTCACGGAGATGAACTCGAAATTCGGTGCGACGCAAATTATCTTGCGGCCTCGACCTGTCGGTTTCGGGCTGGCCTGTCAGTCCCAGATCCATCAGGTTCTCAAGGCTGCCGGGATCAAAGACTGCAGCGCGAAGGTGTGGGGGAGCCGGAACAAGATGAACGTCATCAAGACCCTCTTCCGGATGCTGCATTCCGGGAACGCGCCGCTTGGTATGGGCAATGGATTTGGGGGAGGTGCGCGGAGGCTGGACAAGGGTTCAGGTGTACGGTCGAGCCGTGACGTCGAGCGGGAGCGCGGCAGAAGACTAGTGCCTCTCCGGACTTGGTGAACTCGACCCGTACTTGATATTGCTGTTCTCGAATGTTATTGCTGGTCCCATGATATCCCTTCAACGATCGAAAAACGCCAGAAGTGAAATCTCGTTTCCGGGCCTCGAGTAAAACGCGTGGCTGAAGGCTATTAACTTACCCTGTCACACAATCTCAGGCCCATAGTGCGGCACGCACATGCAGATAGGTACGTGAACGTGATGGGATCCATTGAGTGATGATTATGCTAATATACAAATGCGCCTAAGTCGTTGAATATCGTACACCAGTGTACGCAACCATGCAGACATGTAGATGCAATGCGAGGACAGCGGCCAGACTGCCTGTCATAATCTAAGGTTCGTTCCAAGCCGTGATCGAATAAGGTTATGCGTGATTATGAATCCAATGCAATGCATTATGCGCCGCAAGCAGCTCCTAGGAGCCTGCCGCGAGAGAGGGAGAACCAGCGTCGTCTTTTGTGGAGTCGTGAAGTGCTAGCCTTCCGGCAAGCTACGCTGGCCGAAATGGCTGTAGTCATAGGAGGTGACGATGTTGGAGATGTAACCATGGGGGACGATAAGGGCGACGACAGATATTGGGAAGAAAATGGGTTAGTGCATTGAGATGACGAGCCCTGGAAGGCGGTGCTGGAGGGGCTGGATGAATCAAACAGGGACCCAGGCGTAAGGGGGCGTTGCTTCTCCACCCGCGACGACTGCTGCACGGTGAAGGAAGTGGGAGAAAAGGACCGGAGGAAAGCGGACTTGATGGGACTAAATATACTGGACCCCTTGGACTTCCCGTCTCGAGACTTCATCGAGGACGGCGGGGAAGGAGACGTCAGAGGTACTGGCTGCGGCGTGAAATCGAACTGGAACACCGACATGCTGCGCGCGGATTGAGGAAAGGGTATGAAGACGGGCGCCTTGCGGTCCTCAACAACTTCTTCATCGACCTCTGAAGAGTACCGCGTCTGAAAGTTGAGCCCGATGCCCGTGACGGTACTCCGCTGCCCGAAGGACGTCGACTGAGACGACATGTAGGCGACAGACTCGGTCGCCTCCGTCGTGGAGTACGTCCATGTGTCGAGTACGTCTTCATCGTTCATGACAAAGTCCAACCCGACGTCGATGGCAGACTCCATCATCGTCGACTCCTTCGAGGGCGACGTGGCGCTGGTAAAGAAGTACCTCGAATCCCAAGCGTCTGCCATACTCTCGATGGCACTCTCGATTGCCGTCTGCATAGCTGATGATCCAGGAGAGACCATAGCGTTGGCGTCCGCGACTTCGTATTCGGTGTGACCAAACACGGTATTGATGGTGAGCAAGGGCTTTGCAGGCACCATGTCGTAAGAGGCGTCGAGCTCGGCGTCGTGATAACGAGGTGTAGCAGGTAATGAAGGTATCGAGCCCACAGGCGACGGCATGGAGTGAGTAGATGCCGGCGTTCTGAGACTCGACCGAGGTTTCCGCAATGATGTTGGAGAGGGCGACGCGGAACGGATGAACGAGTCGTCCCACGACGGAGCCGCGGGTGAATTCGCCAGCCATTGGGAGTCCACCTGCGATGCGGTCGCAAAAATCATCTCCGAGTCCGTGTCCTTGCTCCAGTGCGACACGAACTTCGCATCTGGAGTGTCCTCCTCCTCCTGCGAATCATTCTCGATATCGATGTCTGCCTCCCAAGGACAACGAGCCATGCTGCCCTGGAAGATGACGTCGTTGGAATAGAAGGATCGGACTCCCTTGATTGCTCTGCGCAACTCAGGAAGGGTTATCCGCTTCCGCCAGTCGACCTCCAGTGTCCGTACCAGGAGGGCGTTAACCTCCTCGGAGATCGGAAGGACGGTCGGGAGAAATCCGGCGGGATTCTGTAGGTAGGCACGGAATGTTGGATCAGAGTCGGCGGCGGACCGCCAGGGGTTTCGACCAGTAATGATGTTAAGGAGGATGATACCAAGTGACCATATGTCATTGAACATAGGAGAATACGTCCCAGTGGGAGCAAAGGCGCCGCCCCTGCACTCTAAACACACGATCAGTAAAGCCGACATGACGCCGAGATAAAAACATACCAGGACTCATATGATAAATACTGCCAGTGCGAAACTCGTCGCTGATCTTATCGGTCGTGGCGAGGCCGAAGTCAGTGATGGTCAGGCGCAGGCCTTCGTCAAAACATAAGACATTCTCCGGCTTCAGGTCGCGATGATAGACGCCAACTGAGTGACAATATTCAACTGCGTCGAGCAGCTGAAGGAAGACCCGCTTGATGAGTCGCGCTCTCCCGAGATAGCGACGGTGGTTAAGAATCTGAGAAAACAAGTCGCCGTCGCTGCAATAGTCCATGACGATCCACGTGTAATCATGCTCTTCGATCACGCGGTGCAGAGTGACGATGTTGGGGTGAGCAGAGCTGCGCTGGTGTAGAGAGATCTCGCGGAGGTGGACTTGTCGCTGACGAGACGAGTCGTGCATGTGAGCATGAATAAGACATTTGACTGCATAGGAAGTGTTGTCGCATGAGACGGCGCGATAGACGACACCATAACCACCATAGCCTAAGACTTCGACGAGCTCTAGGGCACCATCATCGATGAACGTGCCGAGGTCCGGTGGGGAAGGGGAGGAGTTAGTCCTCGACGGCATGACGGACGACGGGTAAGGACAAATAGAAAGTGCTCCGAAGAGGAGGTTGAGCCTAGCGAATCGCTTCAGAGACTGAGGGTTAATATGGCCGGCGAAAGAAGGGGACCGAATGGACAGGGTGTAATAAACGTGATTGACGTCCAGTTACAGCGTGTAGGGCATGAGGCAGCAGACGCGGCAGTTCCGCACTGCAGAAGTCAGATATTCTCCGAGCTTGAGTGTGATCGACCGAGCATGACTGTGGTACCGCACATATCGAGCACTTCCACTGTCCCGGTTGGAGCGAACTAGTGGAAAGGATAGGATGGACCTTGAGCTTGCCCTAGGATCTTATCGGCTGCCCAGATCGTGCTCGAGATTCGTACCCGAGACAGCGGGACACATTTGCTTCCATCGGCAAGTCCCGTGGCTTTGATCAAACCCGAATGCAGTCTTGAAAGATACACGTTGCCGCCTACAGCGAATGCCCTCGGGCGTTTGAAAGGCCTTGTATAAGGCTGTGTACATTCTTGTAAATCCATTACCGGGTGCCCTGAGCATCGAAGGCGTGAACTGCAATAGATGTCAACGAGCCGTGATGAGAGGGGCATTTTACGTACTGCAGCCGCTATACATGATGTTTGACGGCGGTGATGTCACTCCGCAATTATTGCATGAAATATGGGAGGATGCAATCGTAACAAGAATGGACTTCCGAGTTCCGAGTCCAGGCCAGTAATAAGGTGGACGAAACGAGGCAATCGACGTTCCTCGAGAACGGGTCCGTGGGCGAAGGAAGCGGTAGCTCCAGCAATATACTTGTTCCAAGGTTAGTTTCGGATAACCCTATTAAGTTGATCGACGTGTGCGCAGCTCTCTCCTGCAGTCCAGTCGGCTGGCTCTATCCATGGTCCACGATGATCAGGACAGGTGATTGATCCGTGTATGATAGGAAGCCCATTCTGCGGCGAAATCTGGAGGTAACTTTGACAGCATAGCAGTAAGCGGGTCGATGGAAGAGGTACGACAAGTAGGGAGCACTGCACTGCACTGACACTTAAGCAATATTGTAAGTCAGCATAGTCGTATCGGGCAGCCTAAGAAAAGGGTGTCCAGTACTTATCCCGTAGGTGCGGGGCAGCAGTAATTTAGGCGTGCATATTGCCCTGCCAAGTGTATTACCTTTCAGTCGAGGTGCTTGCACCTCAAGCAAATCCGCGTCTGATGAGGTCTGACGGGTCTGGCGTTCTCAAGAGTCTCAGCTCCTCGGGCAGCACACTTTTAGTCCGATGCAGCGCCTTAGACTCACGATGTGAAAGGCAGACCTGGATGCAGCAGCAAATAACGCGCATGGGTGAAGATGGCGGACGGAAAGGGAGAACAGGTCGCCACGCATGCGGGCGCCCACAACGCGGTCGCGTCAAAACACGTGAGGTAACGCGTCAACGCGACGCGACGCGTTTCGGCGTGCGGCGTGGGTTACGCTGTGGGAATATCTAGCGGAGTTTGAACTGACCTCAAAAGCCATCCGCGTCTCCTTTCTCTGTCTTTATCGGTCGCCATCGACGGACACAACATCCTCAAGACAAGCGCATCGCTACTTCTTGTATACATCGCCCTCAGATCTATCAGCTACAATGGCCCCGAGAAAATCTGCTTTCACAGTGTTCGTCGACGAGAACTCCGTGGCCGAATCATCAACGACCAAAGTCGCGTCGAAAGGTGGAGTTTTGAGATCATCTACCACCTCCATCACGTCCAACTCCATCTCCACCATTACTACCCTCGCATCTCTCGCTGCCGAGCACGAGAAAGAAAACATTGACCCCCTGACCGGCCTGCGCGCTGGCGCTCCCGCTGTCAAGGGGAAGAAGCGAAAGGCTGCTCTCGCTCCGAAGGCGATCCAGCCACCCCAGCCTCTTCAGTGCAAGCCGGTGAAGGCTATCAAGGAGGTGGAGAAGAAGAAGAAGCCGGTGAAGTCGAAGGAGTCGGCGGTCAAGTCTAAGGGCTCAAAGACGCGGAAGCCGAAGGCGTCCAAGAGTCGCTCGCCCTCGCTCCCGGTCGTTGCTGAGGACTGCGAGGCTGAGGGACGTGTCGAAGTCGTCGACGCGGATACGCGCTGCTACGAGCTGACCGTGCTTCCCCTCGCCGATGTCACGCAAGCTTACGAGGACGGTTCGCCCACCAAGCGCCGTGCTCTCATGATGCCCCTCACCCCTTCCAAGCTCCCCCGCGTGAGTAAACCTTCAGCTATCATATCGCCTCCATCACTAACCTCTTCCTCAGGACACGTCTCTCGAGCCGGAGATTGGCGATTCTTTCATCCCCGGCGACTTTGAGTTCGGCATGAAGCCTCGCGTCCGCGGCCTCTCCGTCGAGCCTGAAGCACCGCTGTCCTTCTCGACCCCAGAGAGGAAGCAGATCTACTCCAACTTTACGTTCTCGTCGCCGTCCAAGTCGGCCGAGCGGTACCGGCGCGTGCGGGAGCGTAGCCTCTCGCCCGAGGAGGCGGCCCTCGAGCTATAAGCTTCAGGCTCTTCCCTTACTTCGCACATAACCCTTCGATGACCAAGACTACGAGCCGACTTCCCGATGTTTCGGATGACATTCACGGTTTTGCACGCATGTAACGACTGCTTCATGCCACATGACCGTTTCGGCTCTTCTGTCTCGCATTTATTTCTATCTATTTCTTTCCATTCACTTCTTCTCCTCATTGTTTGTTTCTCTACAGTTGGCTTTTTCCTACTCGCATCTACAACTCCCGTGGCTCAAGGCCGCATCATCATTGCATCCCGTCCCTCTTGCTTGACTCATCTCGTCCTTCTGCATTGCTAACTGTGAATACTGTATAGTAGTTGTACATAACCGCCCTATGCATTCCTCTATCTCAGTTTCAATCTTCATTGTTCCCTTCAATTCATCCGTGTCTCCAGCGACGAGGCGTCGTAGAAATACCATATAACTATACTCGTGTTGTAGTCTGTCTATTGCGCGCATGTATAGCCTATAGTCCTGGAGACACTGGTTATTTGTGCAGCTCTGCGTTGTTACGATGCTTGTTTTCGTTCCTCGAAGAAAGAGCGGCACAGGAGACTGAGACGCGCTCCGGACCAAACGCGCGCTTTCACGTGACCGCGTCGCTCTGCCCGATTCGGATGTGGCAGCGAGGCCACCTTTTAGGGCCTACAGTTACAGCTCGAACGACATACAGCATCTGTTTCTCTTGCTTTCTGTGAAGAAGAACTCTTATCTAGACTCTTGACCAGCCTCTATGGCAGGAAGCGTCTGTAGGATGGTGGTGCTAATGACGACAGGGAAGGAAAAAGAACGGCGGAGGGACCTTAGAGTGCGTAATAGGATCCGGGGTAAGTACTTGACTGTATACTGTACAATTCTAGCATAACACAAGTATCGCAGAAGGAGGCTGGTTATGAGACTAATTCTTCGCAAGGGGCCTCATTAGGCTTATACCTTACATTGGAACGGGTTCCGTTTTCGAGCCCGATGGCTGCTCCTTGAACCAGGATATTTTCCTTTACCCTCAAATTAGATCTGTACGTTGTCTAGTGCTCGCTCGTCCTATGCATATGTAGTATATTCAATTGAAAGAGATCGGCAGTGAATATCAGAGATGACATAAAAGTCGACTGAAGGGATACATGTACATATGCATTGGCTTGATACGCAAAAAGAGGTTACCTACCCGGTTCACCACTTCGCGACAGTAACCATAGATAATTTGTGCTTGTAATATATATACGCCCTCAGTACCACGGTCGATCGACTATAGCGACGTCGCGTCGCTTGCCTTTCCGCCGAACGCCTGTTGTCGGTTTGTGGTTAGCTTTCGTCCTCAACACTTTAAGCGACGCGAATCTATTACGATTCCGAGGTCTCTGCTGCTGTCAGTAATCCAAACATGCATACTCAGATTGCGTTCCGTCGAACGAACATAAAGCAGTAATTTGATTGGCATAAGAGTGTATTCGCTACGTTATTTACCAGGATTTCGTAGTTATGGAATAGAGTGAGGCTCTTCCAGAACTACAGCCAGAGTGAATGCAAAGCCGCCACTAAGCCTTGCGACGCAAACCAAATAATGTCAAAGTGATGTCGCCACAACACGATCACGTGTACTCCGACGCTCTGGCGCGCGTGTTGAAGTTGATGTTTGCCTTCCTCTTTCGCGAGCTTTTCTCCCACTTGTGACTTCTGTGGACGCCCTTCCTCCCCTGTATGGCATCGACCTTCCCCGACACTGGATCGGACGGCGAAACACGTACCTGCGTACGGGTCACCCGAAAGCCCTCTCCTCATTCCAGACTTACCTCAAGCGCGGTTGGAAGGCTCATCTAGCAGCCACGGTCAGTAGTCGTCCCTACGAGACCGACATCGCACGGTGGCAATGCAACTGCGGGCGACAGATGTACGATGCTCATGCCCTATGCAAGCATCTAGTTCAAGCGGTCCCGTACCCAAATCCGAAGTTCTGGAGGACTGTCTTTAGGCGACGGACTACCCCGATCTATCGACACCCTGACTTCCTTCCCGCCGTTGAGCTTACCGGGACAATCGACGAATACCTCACTGCCGGGACTGCCAAGATCAATGTAACAGACGACGATGACCACGTCTGGGTGAGGGCGGGAGATTCCAAGGCTGGACGGGTAGGCAACGAGTGGCGTATTCTCATCACTGACGTTGCCGCCGCCGTGCTCGGAAAGCGGAAAGAGGGGTCCAGCAGCGGACAGCCCTCTCTTGTCGTTCGCGACCCCGAAGACGAGAGCTGGGCTCGGCGGGCATCAGCCGTTGAGCTGGATCTCGACAGCGACGACGAGCAGGATGTAAGTGCCGCCTACTTTCTGTTGACTCTACTGGCATCTAACTTCTGAGTTGTTTAACTAGATTCAGCACGATCTAACTCGGCTTGCAGAGCTCGCCGACATGCTGTCCGAGGCCGCTGACATTATTCGCTCACAGATCCCTCACAAAAACCATATATGGACGAATAGCATCTTAAACCGGAACAGCGGTGTTGGGCTTGGCCGGGACGTCGCCGACCTTGTGCAAGATGTACGGCGGCTCGAGATTACGGGCCGCATACGGGGTACCACTTGGCCCCGCAATGGTCGAGAAGCTAAGATATCACGGAATTTAATGGGGTATCACCCGAGGTAGTAGCAATCTGACAGTAGGGTATATCGCATGCACTATGCCGTATTGTACTGAGTCTAATATACAACTGTACATCTTATTTACTGAACAACTGTGGCAATGTTACTTTGAAGTTGTTTGGTTGCGTCGCAAGGCTTGGTGGCGGCTTTGCATTCAGTTACAGCCAGCCGGTGCGTCATCTTATTCCAAAACTCGTGCAGCCGTATTCCACAAATTCTCCGGTAAATAACCTAGCGAATACACTCTATAGAGTGGCAACTGGTCATAGGCGCCAACTTCATGTTCGTCTCATGATCGTCCTTCAAAGCTTCAGTTTAAATCTTGGCATTCGGCCGAAGTCACCTATGGGCGCTAGAGCTCGCGAGCGCCTAACGACGCGGGAAATTGAACGGAGGCGAGGGACGAGGGAACTATCCTTAGCCCTTATCTAGGCGACGGACCCCGCATGCCATCAGGTACCTGTCATTCTTTTGCTGTCCTATTCGTTGATTTTCAGTCTGTGGCGTTATGGAGAAGATATCGTTACGGGAACCAGATGCACTACCCCGGTCCAGAGATACATAAACCGTCGGGCCCCCGTGGTGACGCCCTTGGCCTGCCTCTGTGTACCATCACCACTGGTCTACGTGTGCTAGGAGACTGAACGAAGATGAGAAACATTATTCAGCTGCTAGAGGTCTCTCATAAGCCTGGCTTGAGCTATAGCCAGACCTTCTTGGAGGTGAGCGGCTTTTTTAACTGAGATTGTGATCGTGACTGAGGTTAGACCACTGTTGATTTTGGGTGTTAGAATGAGGACCTTCTGCCAGTACCAGCAGAACAGAGAACATGGGACAAATGGAACTTTGTAGCATTGTGAGGCCGTCAGGGTATCCATCGTCCGAACTGATCATTGACTTCGGTCTGATGGTAGCTGGATTGCGGATAGTTTCAACGTCAATACGTGAGTCTATCAGCACATTGTTCGCAACATTGAGATTAAAACTTCCTTAAGGTGGATGATCGTATCATCAATGATCCAGCTCGGTATGTCTTGGTGGCAAGCCTGGATCTGCGTATGGATTGGCTACGGGATTGCCGCTCCTTTCCTGGTTCTAAACGCGCGTCCCGGCGCGGTACACCACATCACCTTCCCAGTCGTGGCGCGTACGAGCTTTGGATTGTGGGGATCGTTATGGACGACCCTCAACCGTGGCGTTATGGCTTGGTAAGCACGCGCATCACGTCAGAGCTTCCTCTATCTAAACGTATGTTGCTCGCAGCATATGGTATGGTGTCCAAGCCTCGATCGGCGGGAGCTGTATGCTCGTCATGCTGCGAGCCATGTGGCCCAGCGTCAATAATATACGTGCGTGTGTGCCCAGGTTGAGGCATTCATACCCGCTGAACACGCTCGATATGCTCAGCAAATCACTTGCCGGCGTCATCGGGGACAACTTCGCGCGATTTTATGTGCTTCTTCCTCTTCTGGCTGATCTCCCTTCCGGCGATCTGGTTCCCGGTCCACAAGATGTGAGTATGGGGACCTGCTTCCTGACGCTCTCAGCTCATGATGCCCCCGTTAGCCGACACTTCTTTACTGTGAAGTCTATTGTAGTGCCCATAGCAGCGATAGTGTTCTTCGTCTGGTGCATCGTGAAGGCGAAAGGCGTGGGCCCGATCGTGCGGCAGCCCGCGACTATTCACGGCTCGGAGCTCAGCTGGGCAATGGTGACAAGTCTGATGTCGTGTATCAGCAATATGGCCACCCTCGTTGTGTGCGTGCTCTCAGGCTTCTATGGCCTTCTCGTCTTGTCTGATCCACCCACTACACCGCATTAGGAATGGACCGGACTTTGCATCTCGTGCTACTCGCCCATCCGCAGCGGTGCTCCCGCAATTAATAACAATTCCGCTGGCCACTTCCATCATCAGTTTCATTGGGATCATCGTCAGCTCCTCTTCGCAAGTGATTTATGGGGAGGCGGTGTGGTCCCCGATCGACCTTTTGGGCATGTTCTTGGATGGGGAGCCGTCGCATGCTACGCGGTTTGGAGTGCGTGTTTCTTGCGCTGCAGCAGAAACCGGACAGCTGATGAGCATGACGGTCAGGTTTGGTTCATAGCCGCTTCGTTCATTATCGCTCAGGTGAGCTCATGAGACACTAACCCAGTTCCGTGCATGGCTTACGTTGGATATATGACTTGTGTGCAGATGGGGTGAGTAGCAAGTCCTGATGAGAGGTCGCATATACTGACACTCCAAGAAAGAACGAACATCTCAGCAAACTCCGTCAGCGCAGGCTGTGATTTGACGTCGCTGATGCCCCGGTTCATCGTAAGTATCCCATCGTACACTCTGTCCGGAACCTGAGGTCACACCCTTCAACAGAATATCCGGCGAGGAGGGTACATTGCCGCCATTGTCGGCCTGTGCATGTGCCCATGGAATCTCCTCAAGAGCAGCAACAACTTCACGACATACTTGTCTGCTTACTCTGTCTTCTTGAGCTCCATTGCTGGTGTCATGGTACTGGCCTCTCTGGCTCTGTTCTCGAATTCCGGCTGATGTTGCTGCCAGATTACGGAATACTGGTTGATCAGGCGTGGCCACGTCCGCACGGAGGACCTGTACTCGACGAGACGAGACGGGTGGTATTGGTACACGTTCGGCATCAATCTCAGGTATTGCGTCAGTCTGCGCTGCTTCTGTGTTACAACTGAATCCTTGTCTCATAGGGCGTATGCGGCTTACATCTCGGGGATCCTCATCAATGTGGTCGGCTTTGCGGGCGTCAGTAAGTGTCAGATGTCATTGAACTCGGATGATAAGTGCGCGCGTTTATCTCATATGTATCACAGCGGGACAGACCGTCCCTCTCGCGGCTACTCGGATTTATCAAATGTCCTTCTTCACTGGTTTCGGAGTCTCCGCCATTGTCTACTGGCTCTTGAACCTGGCCTTCCCTGTGCCCGGGGCGTCCCGCAAATTCAAAGAAGTGGATGTATCGGAGAACGCAGGGAGTATTAATGATTCTCGTGAAGACTCCGATGCGGAAACGAAGAGTATAAGCAAAAGGGATATGGACGATGTCGCGGTTCAAGGTGTCTAGACGTTCAATGCCGTGAGGAGAGACGAGTGTATTAGGAAGTAATTGAATAAAAAGTATGTCTGATGACCTTCATGCCAGCTTGCATGTGTAGAGAGAAGCTTTCACAACGAATAAGTGGGTATGTGTTGCATACTCCCCGTGCTATTGTCGCACTCGACTCAGCTAAGGTTTTGTTGGGCAGGTATAAAATTTGGAAGGCTTTCTGGGTCATGATTGTTATTGCTCCGCAGTTCCGAGTGGAGGCCGAAACCCAAGCTTCTCACACCGCTTCTCATCAGAGTTGTGTGAACTGAACCTTTCTGCATGCTAAACAACAGACTGGCTTTTGATAGCCTCGTCCGGTGTACCAAGCTGTCGAATATAGCCTTGAAGGCCGCGTACAATTAGCTGCGCCAGCTACGAAACGTACACTGAAGCTAGCGGTCAAGCGTGACGTAGGGCACTTTTGTCCCGCACTACTCTGGTTTCTCTGTGCGTCCTTCTCATCATTCTCCACATTATCTTATCAGTTCGGATAGCAAGATTAGAACCTTGTCTATATAAGCCCTTCCTTCATGCTAAAGCTGAGGTGCGGGATCCTCTTCTGCCCCATTTTTTGTCCAGCAGACGCCGAGACTGCTATTGGCTTGAGATGAAGAACCCCGTCAGATATCTCGAAGTCTCACATAGGCCGGGGATAACGTGGACTCAGTCGTTTCTCGAGGTAAGCAGTCTATTTGTATAGCGGGCAGGGCGATGACCAGCTGCGTCGGAACAGAATGAGGACTTGGTACCAGTTCCCCTCGAGCAGAGAACCTGGGGTCACTGGAACTTTGTCTCATTGTGCGTCCCTACATCACATCCATGTCATCCTTGGTCTGACCACATTGTTCTCGGCCATAGCTGGGTTACGACCAGTTATAACATCAATACGTATGCACCTCTCTTTTACATCCGAACGGTACGCCGGCTGATCCACAACTTAGTTGGATGATCGTCTCGTCCATGATCCAGCTTGGCATGTCGTGGTGGCAAGCATGGATCTGCGTGTGGATAGGTTATGGCGCCACCACTCCCTTCTTGATCATGAACTCCCGACCGGGGGCCCTATTCCACATCACCTTCCCTGTTGTGGCTAGGACGAGTTTTGGCATGTGGGGATGTCTGTGGGCGACACTCAACCGAGGTGCTATGGCCTGGTATGACTTATATTCGTTATACTCACGAGAACTAACGATCTCCCCGTGTAATTCAGTATATGGTATGGCGTGCAAGCTTCCATTGGAGGTGGCTGCGTCCTGGTTATGCTTCGTGCGATGTGGCCGAGCATCAATAACCTGCGTACGTCTGCCTCACTCTTTCATCCTGCGACATCCCTCACAGCGCCGGCATTGCAGCGAACCACCTCCCGGTGTCTGCAGGGATTACCACCCGGGACTTCCTCTGTTTCTTCCTCTTCTCATTGATCTCACTTCCGTTCATCTACTTCCCGGTCCACAAAATGTACGTCCACTCGGACAAGCACTCAAAAAATCTCTTATATTTCCTTGCAGCCGCCACTTCTTCACCGTCAAGTCCATCGTCGTCCCCATCGCTGGGGTCACGTATTTTGTATGGTGCATCGTCAAAGCGAACGGTCTGGGGCCTATCGTACGGCAACCTGGAACTATCCACGGCTCCAAGCTTGCCTGGGCAATGCTCGCCAGCATCACATCCTGCTTGAGTAACCTATCCACCCTCATTGTGTGAGGATTGGCGTACTATGTCTCGGCGAGTATCTGAAGACTGATGGTAGCTACTTTGTAGGAACGGTCCCGACTTCGCCTCGCGCGCGACATATCCATCCGCGGTCGCCATCCCTCAGCTGGTTGCCATCCCGGTCGGCTTCGGCCTGATCAGTTTTATCGGGATCATTGTCAGCTCCTCGTCGCAGGTTATCTACGGGGAAGCGATTTGGTCGCCTGTTGACCTCCTAGGCAGATTTCTGGATGGAAATCCATCACATGCCACCAGATTCGGGGTATGCTTTGATCGCCATTTTGCCTGGCCGTGGTTTCTGACACTATATTGTCTGAAGGTGTGGTTCATCTCTGTTGCCTTTATTCTAGCTCAGGTGTGGTTGTCCTTGGTCATGTCGATTCTTCCTGACTGGGCCGATTCCTTCATAGATTGGGTATGTGCCATGGAACAGTGTCCAGGATTGCACTGACGTCGCATACCCCGATTAGGACGAACATCTCCGCCAACTCCGTTAGCGCGGGCTGCGACCTGACTTCTCTGTTCCCTCGTTTCATCGTGCGTCGTAAGGTCCTGTTTCACCGCAGAGCGATCTGAGCACCCTATTCAGAACATCCGACGAGGCGGCTATATAGCGGCCCTCGTCGGCTTTTGTATGTGCCCGTGGAACTTGTTGTCGAGCAGCAACCAGTTCACGACGTATCTGTCGGCATATGCCGTCTTCTTGAGCTCGATTGCTGGGGTTATGGTAACGGGATGTTAGTGCTTTGAGGCGGAAAGTTGAAGTGTAACACGTACTTGTAGGTGACGGAGTACTGGGTTGTGAGGAGGGGCCACTACCGCGTTGCGGATTTGTACACAACACGGAGGGACGGCTGGTATTGGTATACCTGCGGTATCAATTGGAGGTAAGTAATAGCGATGGGCTGCGTCCAAGTCGGGACGGTCACTCACTATTCGCGCCCTCCAGAGCCTATGCAGCCTATTTTGCAGGCATCCTCATAAACGTCGTCGGCCTTGTGGGTGCAGGTGAGCCAAGTGCACTCTTTCTATTGCCCCAGCGCCCTGAAGTCTTGCATAGTGGGACGCCCAGTCCCGGTCGCTGCCACGCACATCTACGACATCTCGTACTTCACCGGGTTCGGCGTGTCCGCGGTGGTCTACTGGCTCGTGAACGTTGCGTTCCCTGTTGTAGGCGCTTCGAGGACGTTTGAGGAAGTGGATTTGTCTGGGTTCTTCGAGGCTGAGAGTACCGACACGGAGAAGTCGAGTGTTGTGGCGGAGAAGCAGAGTATTGGACATAGTAAGCGCGAGGAGGAGGTGGTTGTTAATGAAGTGCGGGAGTAGATCCGTGGCAGACTAGTCAGGTTCTGCCACCGCCGACTTGCGATTCTTGAAGCGTCCTCATCCAACGTTCGCTGTCAGAGCCAAGTGGTATATTTTGCTAGGATACCAAGCGAATATATATAACTTTCGAACTTGAGCTTGAACTTAGACTACAGTACAGATTCACCGGGCCGTCACGCGTCCACTAGCGGGGATTTCCGGAGCATCAACGCATCACTTCTACGCAGTCGACTTAAGCTTGACCTTGTGGCCAGTATCCTTGGACTCGTTCCGTTATACCTGAGAGCATCAGACTGCAGCCGATAACACTAGGTCGACCTACACCCCTCTTGCATTCACACCTGAAACTTCCGGTTGCTTTGACCCGACCTCGCATTGCCCTAGCGAAATGAACGCGTGCCCTGGTCACATTTTGAGTAGGATCAGTCGAATGTATGAGACAATACCAGGCCCTCCTCTGCAACTTTGAAAAAGCGAAAGCAAAGTACTCCATGTAGGCGACTCCCGCATCCTCAGCCTACCATACGGTCTCGTGGTATTAATGCAGAAAGGCATGTCGACGATATACCCTTATATGGCACATGCTAAGGAGGAGCAGGGCAAATAATGGAACTAAGGCTGGTCGTCCCGTCACCATAACATATAGTTGCATCATCTTGAAGAGTGCCAGGACTCGGTCCCTCCAAGACATTCAAGTCATCATAACGATAAGTGTTGCATCGATATTGCATATCACTCAATATCACCATATGCGCGGTCCAGTCAGGCGAGCGAAATATATTGAATCAAAGCTGTGAGCTGAATTAAGGTGGCAGAAAGAACAGGTATGGATACGCATATTGAGATGTTATACAGGCGCAGAGCTCTGGTATTGACGGGACCAATGATTAGAATCTCTGTATGCAACATGAACGCCTCTGAGCCGCTCACCATCGTACAACGGTCATAGGCCGTAAACTTCAAATGCGTGCCCTAAACCAGGCGCAGGAACTTCCAGTACGTGCTCTTTGGCGGCTATCGCGATGCGTGAGGGAAAACATTCTCAAATCAGGTTTGAAGCAAGCATACCGCATTGGCCGCAGAACTCTTGTCTGGGTGATGTAAAATATTTCATGTGAGTTATGTTGCTGTGCATTAACAAAGAGAAAAAAGCCTACGTGTCACGACGCACTCATATACGGCGACTTTGCCGTGCTCTTGGGACCAAACAGAACAAGTTGAATTGAGTTGCCACTCGAAATCCTCCGTCCAGATATTGGTCAAGGCCTCGATGCCGTTCGGCTGACGAGGGCCTGGATGAACGACGCGAGCTGTGTGTGACATTGCAGATTTTGACCGACGAGGTTGGATACAGAGATAATGCTCCTTGCTTGGGACGGATCTCTTATATATCGAGGACAGTACAAGGGAAGTCCTCGCGTGTAAGTGACACTCATGGGAGGTGTGGCATTGTCGGGCTGTTGGCGATGTGGCCTTGATGACCCTGGTGGAAGAAACACAGAAGCTAGAGACAATCAAGAAACGTGTCTACGCTGGCAACAAGAACGATGTGGGTTGATTCTAACTCCTTTGTTGAGAGCTTCTGACATTTGTCATTTTCAAGATACCCGCTGCCCGGTTCTCCGCCGAATAGAACTCGCCCGACGCGGCTAAATTCTACGCGGCTCGTGTCTTCCACCGAGCCAATAAGGGCAGGAGAATCTGGCGAAAGAGCTTCTTTGTGGCATATGATAAGGTTTGCTGTGTGGCACGACGGCCACAAAGAAGCGCATTAATGTTACATAAGCTCACCGCGTGTTCCTGTTGCTCCTGATGACCCTGATCCTACGTTTCCAGGCGAACAATGGAATACCTTGATTCGGTTATCTGGCTCGCGGCTGATGTTTTTACCACCATGCCACAGGACGACGTGCAACATCCTCTTTGTATATAAGGGGTCTTGGTCGCACTTTTCACCCACAGCTTCGGCTTCCTGTACTTCCTGCCACTGTCTATCAACGCCATCATGTCCGACACAGAGTCTTCCCAGTTACTCCTCATATTGGACAAGCTGAGCGGCCACTTCTCTGACCCGTACACTCTGCCCGTGGAGGGGCTTGACCGTGGTAGCCACCATAGGGCGAGTTATCCTTGTCCTTCGATGCCAGCGGTCACGGTGCTGACATGCGGTTGCGCTCACAGACATACGTGGTCACCTTTACGAGCGGCATGAAGCGTGTCGTCAGAATCAGCGACCCTTTTTTCCGTCAGGTTGGGTCGGGTATCGTGCCACCGTCAAAAAAGCGCTCTGAAGTGAGATATGCCATTTTCTCATCTGAAGTCTGCGGAAGCTTAGAGGCCATTCCAGATCGCTACTCTCAAGTATCTCCGCGAGCATACCAAGATACCTGTGCCAGACGTGTTGTACCACGATGAAGACAAAGATGGCAGCGTCGGGGCTGAATGGATGGTCATGGAATACGTATGTGGCATGCTATTTCTCCCCCGTCTACGTACCGACCGAATATCAGGTCGAGGGTAATCGATTGCTTCATACATGGGCGGACATGTCTCCTGAACAACGTACCGCCGCGGCAGTCTCCATCGCAGACGTCGAACGCCAACTTCTCAGTTTGCGTTTCGACAGTATCGGCAGCCTGTATGATGGCGGCCAAGTCGGGCCTATGACGTTTCTCCCGTCCAACAACAGTTACGACATCGGACCCCCGGACGATGCCAAGTGTGGCCCCTTCACGTCCATTCGAGAGTGGATAGTAGCGGTGGCGCTCGGAGAATTGGACTACAAGACCAGCTACCCGACTACGCCTGAGAGGGAAGCGCACCGTGCGGCTGCACTTCAAGCCTTGCGCTCCACGCCCGTATTTGACGACCCCTCCGTCCAGGACCTCTGCGCCATTGCTCTCCATCATGTCGACCTGACTCCAGGCAACATTATCGTCGACTTTCAGGATCCCACCCGTGTTGTGGGCGTCATTGATTGGGAGGGCGCCAGAACAGTTCCGCTGTTCGCGATACAGCCGCGGTGGTACTCTCGCCTCAGCTCCGTCGGCCTTTCCTCCGCGGAAGAGGTCCGCGCCTTGCAAGTTCGCACCCGGGAGACTCTTCGGGAGTCTGTACCATTATGGTACGCCGCCACTGATGATCCTGGCTACGGATTGAGGGAGATGCTGGGTCTTGCTGAGACTAGCACCTGGGACCCTGTCGAGGCGCAGTTTGACATGATCGATCGTCACAAGCGTGGCCTGATTTAGTCTGGAGGTTGGTCATAGCCATGGTAATGTAGAAAGGAATACAACAGATGCAAGGTGGACTGCCCATGCCACTCAGGTTAGTCACATGAGCGCTAAGAACCGGATGAGTAGCAACTGCTCTCGTGTCCGGGTGAATCCTCAGATCAGTGTCGGTTTGTCCGGTCGTATCCATGACTCGTAGCGATAGCATAAGAACAGTCGGCTAGGATGCTGAAGGGAGGTGCCCAACAGCAATACTGAATATTGAATTGCGGTCGAAGAGTCGGCCAACCAAAGCTTCGACGAACTTTAAGCTTCGAAGCCTCCGCGTCCATCACCGGGCCGTGGTTGGACCCGGATCCCGGAATACGAACTACCTGGCAGAGCTCCTGGCATATGCATTGCAATGCTTGTCTCCTTGGACTCGCGACATCAATGGATCCAGGACACACCCAGGCGCTCGGTACTTCTGTTTTTAAAGCGTGACGTCGGACGAGCAAGGCGACTTTATGCGGAGACCTAGAGTTTTCAAGCGGTGTAGCTCCGTTTGTTGCCCATCATTGGTGCATCATCGGGTCGTTTCAAATGGTTCCAGAACTAGGGTGCACCAACTGGTGAAGTCTAGCAGCTCAGAATTTTATGCTTGACGAATGAATATGGTCGCCACATTCTGCTCGACTCTCTTCCTGCTCCTGTCTCCCGCAAATCGTATCTCTCGTTGGTCGAGTAACCTCAGGTTCTTCCATAGCTGTCTCTAGATCCGGTCTGCCTCACCAGGATTGATGAGATTCAAAGGAAGATCGCGCGCGCCAGTGGTCTACCGTGCTGTACTCCCTCCTTTCACGCGTATGCATCGCTAATACGTTTTTTAGATGGGGGTCCCGTTCTACGGACTCAATTCCTGCATGATCTTCATTCGCGCAAAGCGCATGGAACTGGCAGAATAACACGGATGCACAGATCGGTACATGGTTCAGCACTCGGACTCTACGACAGAATTTCATTTTCAGTTCACAGATATCTACCTAGGTGCGCTGCATGCATTCCAAGAAGTCTGATCCTTTCTAAAATTGCAGGTATCACATGGCATAAGAGTAAACTGCTCAAATCATAGCACGAATCCCGAACGGTGTGAGGAAGTCGATGGTTCTAGCTGGAGAGTACATTCAGTTCGTTTGTTCCATACCGACGGCTGGGTTTGACTTACCTGATATACAATGCAGACAATGCCCTTGATGATGTATGGAACGGTTATCAGGAGATCTTAGCAGGTTTCCAATAAGTGTTGTTGGGAGGCTGTGCCAATATTGGTGATCAGGCGGGCCAGGTACGGTACAACACTGTTAAGTTCGACTTACGAAGTTGGTCTCATCGCTTTGATCTAGGCACTATCTATGTGAGAATGTGTAGGACAAAGCGAGCATGCAAGACTTACGAGCAAGGGTGCAGTCATATGATGTCTCCGTCTTATTTACGGGATTGAATATGCCGCAGGACTGGCCTGGCTCCCATTTGTATCCGGGTGCCCACTTCCTGGTCACACCCCTTGTATTCTGGATCGTGGTGGCCATCTTGACAAGATCAGACATCCAGGTGTGGTATAAGACTCAGGAGTCTACAAGAAGGTATGTGGCACGACCCAGTTCGTTCAGAGTTAACGGGCTCCATCATCTATTTCCCAGGCGCATCAGCTTCAAGTTGCAATCGTATTACTTCAGCTGATGCTCTGGACCGGTGGCACGGTCTCTCGGCAATACTTATCAGACCACCAGCGATCCTTCTCGCTATCACCCTGTGTGGCATTCAGATCCTATCATCACCATGCGGCCTGCGCAATCTTGGTTTTGCCTTGCGCTCGCTTCTGTGGCCCGTCCATAAGCGTATATAAGGATCCGGCTTCTCCGGATATCCCACGCTACATCGCCTCTCTTCTCCATTGTCTACTCGAAACTCGTGGCTGCGACATGTCCTCCGACCCGTACTTCAGTATCGATGACCATGTCCTTGTCTCGCGTATCGAAGAGCATCTCTCCAAGCCTTGCAAGGAGCTGGTTTGCTACACAAGCGGTGAGTGGTAGTTCGAGTGCCACCTAACTCATAATGACCATCGATCCATCCCAGGGAGCCATCATAGAGTCAGCTGCCGTTCTTCCAGCACTATAGACGCACAGTCGAGTTGAATTGCTTTTGCCGCCTTTGACAGATCTACAGAGCGACTCTATATGATGATACGTGCGTCATTGCTAGGGTCCATTTCCCCAGCCTCAGGCGGCCCGGCACGGGAAACGGAATAACACCGTCAGGCAAGATGATGTCGGAGGTCGGCATGGTCCATCGTGCCACTCGTATAGGACTGACTCTCTGACCTGGCAGATAGCGACTATGAAGTTTGTCAAAGAAAATACCAAGATTCCTGTTCCCGAAGTGCTCGCATATGATTCTGATGAGGACGGGAAGGTCGGGGGAGAGGGGATGCTGATGGAATACGTGAGTCTTACCAGCCTTCATCAGCCGCTCGGCTCACTCGAGACCACAGGTCGATGGCTTGGATGTACAGGAAGCGTGGCAGAATATGGACGAGGACCAGCGCGCACTTGCTGTTCAAGCCATTGCGGACGTCTGGGTAGAGCTTCTCGGTCTCCGCTTCTCGAGGATCGGCAGCATATGGGAAGACGGGAGAAATGGTTTCAAGGTCGGGCCAATGACATTTATGCCTTCTAACAACATATACACACTCTCAGCTCCGGATCCAAACAAGTGCGGCCCTTTCGAGTCGCCTCGTATGTAGCTTTTAGCCCTCGCAAAAGGCGACATGAACTACAAGCTGTCTCTCCACCGCGACGATGCCCAGCTTCGACACAAGGATACCGTGATTCAGAAGATCATGGATGACGGTGTTTTACCTGAACTGCCCGACGACCACCTGTCAAGGATTGCGCTCGAGCATAAGGACATGAACTACAGCAACATCGTGCTTGATCCCATGGATCCGACAACAATCAAGTCCGTCATTGACTGGGAGGGCGCGAGGACGGTTCCGTTGTGGGCTATCCAACCACGTCCGTTTCTTGATTTTGATATGCCGATTATGGGCGAGGAGGATAAGAAGAAGTATCAGCGCTTATTCAGGAGCTATGTTGGAGAGAAAGTCCCTGACTGGCTTGCGGCTACGGGCGAGCCTGGTAAGACACTTCGTTCGTACTTGGGCTTGGCTCAGCGAAGCACTTTGCTTCAAGCTGAAGAATTTTTTGAGAGAGGGGACAGGTGGCAACAGGGTTTAGACAACCTTCAGTAATGTACTCTATTTCGTATGTAGGAAAGGACGTCCTCCACCTGAACGATAATACTTTGATCAACTTTGCTGTTACGAGTCCTGAGGTACGAAGGAGGAGTCCTTACGTTCAAAAGTGAGCGGTTTGCCGAACACAAGCGTCGTGGGAATAGAATGCCGAGAAGTCGTGAGAGTTATTTTGTGTGGTGTTCACTACAAAATTGAGGCTCCGATTTAATTCCGTTTGTATTCGTGACTACAAAATCCCTACAAACCGCGTTTTGTAGTGTCCGTTCCGCTTCCGTTTGTCCCTCGTCGTGCAGTTCTGCGCAAGTCCACCTCTACTTCTCAATATAAGATCTTATCAGCTCAAGGTGTGTTTACCAATATTATTGTGAATTACCGTACATCTTGTGATTTTTCACGCCGTCGTCTTTGCCGGAGACCCTTCTTACCGTGGGAACCCACTACAAGTTGCAGTTGAAGTGGTTTATTCGGGTCCTAGTCGCGGCGTCGGCAATTCAGGTGTGCTGGTGTGGTGCTCAGTGCTCAGAACTTATCAATTGTGTGCCTAGTTGATGGTTTGATTCATTAAGTTTCCAAAACCATCCTTCATACTCTGCACTATAGGCAAAGTAGGTTATATTATTTAAGCAGAAAATACATTGTGTAGTTAAAGTATTGCTCAGACCTCAGGACTCGTAAAATGCCATGCAACGCAGTGGCCCGCTTCCCCAAGTTATAACGGAAGGGCGATAACTGTGATGCACCAGCATAGTAGGCTTCAAGCACAAGTTCAAAGGAGTACACTACGAACGCCGGGCGGCCACGACGCGTCCTTCACGTGAAGCGTGGCGTGACGATGTGACTTCTAACTCTCCCACCAGCGAGACTGGAGACTCTTACTACTTACTACGAATAGTTACTCTGTCGTCCTGCACTTGGCTTTTACGGCGTCGGAAGCCTCATTGAGACCGTTGAAGCGGTGAGAGGAAACCAAAGCTACGTTCGTTAGTATGCTATGAATACTCAAATTCGGGAGGCACTGCCCATCGCAAGGAACCTGGCCAGTCTGATCCAGAACGACGCGCTGTACTGCTATTGAATTGACTAGCTGGATATACTACGGTATTGTGGGCGCCTATGGCGAAGCATTCTCGTGTTCGGGATGAGGAAAGTTCCTAATTATTGTCGGCATTGCGGGGCAAGGCCGGCTTTGCAATTCATGATACTCGGTGAGTTTTTGAGCCTTTTTGATATTTTTTGATATTTTAACACTATCCTAAATGATGTCAGAACCCGTGGCGGGCTTCGTACATGGACCTTCCAAAGATTAAACATATTTGGGAACACATACCTTAGTGGATACATGCATTCACCTCAGGCCATGTCCGTCTCGAGGATTACGTTCCGCGCTAGCTGATCGATATTTTCGCCCTGTACCTTCGGTACGTCCAGTTTGTACGACATTGGTGGCTTGTTATGCGGCCATCCCCTCTCTGCAGATGGCGCTGCTCACTCCTAGTGGATACATCAGAAGAAAGTGATAGATTTCCATGTCAGGGCCCTACAGTACCTTTTTGCGTATCACTAACATGTGTGATTACTCATGGGTCATTCATCCTGGAATTGTTACTCGTGTCAGATCAGGGATAGCAACGTGGTATGGGCGCTGACTAATATAGGCTTGTATGCGGCGTGGTCACAGGCCAATTTCGCCGTGTTGAATGAAAGTTAAACAGGTGTGCTATGATTTCTTCCCGAGATTTCCACAATTAATGACTATGCAGAGTACAACATGATATAAGGACAGGTGGTACAGGTGCAGAAAAGGAGCCCAAAATATTCCCTCGAAGACGACGCTGCTAGAGAAGAGTACAATGGGTCAGCCTGTCCCATACCATGTCGTAAGATGAACTCACTTTGACCTCTTGGTACAGTATGTACAAGGTGCTCTTAATGCGGTCCAATGGGTGTCAGTTGGCTTGTATTAACCTCCAGTACTTCTCATTCGGTGGCTATGTCGGCGCCAGTGATCAGACAAGCAGCGCGCGATGATGCAGTGAAACTTACTGCATTGCACTTGTCTGTTCTGTCTATGCGTCGACTCTGTCAGGTTGGGCGTAAAGCTGAGGGTAAAGAGAAACTTACGGCGTAACAGACATAGATACAGATACGTCACCTTTGTTTTGGGGTCAAAGACCCCGCACGTCTCGCCACTCTCCCAGTCAATATTCGGCCACCAAATCTTCGTCACCAAATTAGGATTTTCTATTCGGGTCACGGTGGGGCTTATAGGGCTCGACATTGTGTCGAATCAACTGCTTGGCGTCGGGAGGTCGAGCGGGGTGTAGACGATGAAGAGTCTACAAGGGAGGTATGTGGCACGTTCTTAAGTTCGCATTTCAAGGTTGCATCCAATTATTCCCAGGTGCAAGAGCTTCTCAAGCCACATCAATTACTTCAGCTGATGTTCTGGACCGGTGGCAGATCTACCTCGTGTCCTTTATCAGTCCGCCATCGGTCCTTCTCACCATCGGATTGTGGCCCGCAGACCCTGTCGTCACCATGTGCACTGCGCGACTTTAGTTTAGCCTTGCGCCCGCTTCTGTGGCCCATCCAGAAGCATATATAAGGGTCCTTCTTCTTCGGTGATCCCACGCTACCTTGCCTCTCGCCTCCATCTCCATTGTTTCATCAAGAGTCGTGGCCGCAACATGTCGGCCGACGCTCACTACTTCATTGATACCGACATTCTCGCCTCACGTATCGGCGAGTATCTCTCCAAGTCTTGCAAGGAGCTAGTTTGGTACACTAGCGGTGAGTGGCAGATCAAGTGCCACCTAACTTCATAATGACAGTCCACTCCTAGGGAGCCATCATAGAGTCAGCTTACGTTCTTCCAGCATTAGGGACGGACAGTCGAGCTGAATTGTTCTATTTGATTTTCCTAGATTTATATAGCAACTCTGTCCGACGACACGTACGTTGTTGCTCGAGTTCATTTCCCGTACTTTAGGATCCCCGACATGGGATGCGGGATAACACCTCCACGCAAGATGGCATCGGAAGTAGGCGTTCACTATCGTGCCACACCCACACTACTGACTCTCTGATTTGGATAGATAGCAACTATTAGGTTCGTCAAAAAGAATACCAAGATACCTGTTCCCGAAGTGCTCGCATACGATCCTGATGAGGACGGGAAGGTCGGGGGAGAGTGGATGCTGATGGAATACGTGAGCTCTCTTGGTCCTTGGTCGCTGACCTGGCTTATGTGGCACTGCAGATCAAGGGCGTGAATGTTCAGAAGGCGTGGCAGAATATGGACGAGGACCAGCGCGCTCTCGTCGTTCGAGCCATTGCGGATGTCTGGGCAGAGCTTCTTGGTCTCCGCTTCTCGAGTATCGGCAGCATATGGGAAGACGGAGAAAATGGTTTCAAGGTCGGGCCCATGACGTTCATGCCCACAGGAAAAGTGGCAGCCATCGCCCCTCCCGACCCGAAGAAGTGCGGCCCCTTCGAGTCCCCCCTCGAGTGGATTCAAGCTGTGGCCAGACGCGACTTGGCGTACCAGTGCAGCCCCGAAGAGGACGAAACCGAGCGTCAGCTCAGGACCGTCGCCGTCGTTGAGCAGATCGCCAGCGATCGCATCGTTCCAGAGCAGCCTGACGATGACATGACCCGCATTGCGCTTGAACATGGCGACATGAACTACAGCAACATCTTGCTCGACGAGACCAATCCGACAGTGATCAAGGCCGTCATCGACTGGGAGGGGGCGCGTACTGTCCCGCTCTGGGCCATTCAGTTGCGTCCCTTCGGACGCTTCAGGGAAGACGTTATGAGTGAGAAGGATATCCAAAGGTACCAGCTTTTGTTCAGGAGCTACGTCGGCGAGAAGGTGCCTGCGTGGCTTGCGGCTACCGGGGATCCCGGAAAGCACCTGCGTAGGTGTTTGACAATTGCGGAATGGAGCGACCGAGTCGATCCCCTGGAGTTTTTCGAGACTGTAGACAAGTGGCATCAGGGTTTGAACGAGATATGATCGTGTATCGATTTTGGTGTCCATGAATAGAGCGTGTTCTCTAACGATCAGAGAGGCGGGAAAATCCGATTGTGGACAAAGGTCAGCGTTGAGTTCTATGTGTGTATTGTGCGCGAGTACTCCATCCTTCCCTCATACGCTTTCGACGGTGTTTTTTGCTATCTATGTTGATCCCAGCTAACTTTAAAGTGGTCCCTTGTCTCAGAGCCGGCATGCCACGCGTGCCACAGGCTTCTGGATGCACGCAAGGTAAGCCAAGCACTTACGAGCCGCTTCACATGGCTAATCTACGCTTTCTCTGTCACAGTAATCACCATAATTCGGCTGTGACTATAGTTTCTCTCACTGCCCATAGAGCAGCTGGCTGTGCTGTCTTCACCGAGCGTGCATCGCTTCTATTGGTGACTGATACGTCCTCAGGATCAGTATACCCTCCCCTACGCCGGATAGTCTGAGTGGAATACCCGAGGTGCTGCTATGCGAAGAAATCTTCAATTCTCGGTGGCGACGGAGCACTCACATACTCATGCACATGTTTTGAGTAAGTCCGGCTGCAGACTGAGTGTTGCATCGATAGTATAACCCCACATATGACTGACTACATCTTACAGCTGTTACGCAATACAGCGAGATTCCCAGTGTTAGTCTCGCGCTCTCTCAGGTACCGTAACCCCTTAGCGCGGTCAGATAGCGACGCTAAAGAGGCGGGCAGAGCAATTCGGTGCCTCGGCATCGTGTACCGTCTCTCCCATACACCTGAGATGATGGTACACGTGAGCTTGAAGTACGTATCCTACTACACCGGTCTATCGAGACATCGGGGAGGCCCGGTGAGAGGAGGAGGAAAGGAAGGTCCTGGATAGAATGAAGATGGCGCTCACATCAACTGGGACGCTGCAGTAGGTGACCTTTCTGAGCATTTGCAGATCCGTCATCCAGGGGTACTTGTCCCGCCCCTCTGCCTTTGCCAGACCTAAAATACCCCTTCTATTCACGGGCTTCTAGATCTCTGCTACCAGACCGGCACTATCCACAGCTGTGTTGCTCACTAAGAAATTGTGCATTGACCCAGTCCTTAGTGATTTTTTTTTTCGTCGTCAAAGCGGCCGCATCCGGGAGCAACAAAATGTGAGTAATTAGCTAAACTAAGATTCAAGAATTATTTGACCTCCTATTTGCGCAGGCATATCGTCCTACGCGTCCGGATTGGAGGTGTGGCTCGGGTCCGACGCGACATCCCAATCACGTGCAGCACACCACCCGCGTGACCGCTAAATTCGCATCAGGTGGCACCTCTCCAACACGGGAAAGCATGACATCACCACACGTACGTCAACGCGACGCGATCGCCAACCCACTCTCCCTCCAGCCCGGGTATATAAACCGCTGTACTAACCTCGTCAGACTCAGATAGCACCAGCAACTCCCCCACTTATCACTTTTTCACCACACCACATTCATCAGCATGCCCGCTAGCAAAGGCGTCACCGGAACCCAGTCCCCGCCTCTCGAGGCCACGGGCGAGAACAAGCCGATGGGCGTGTCGTCCGTCGAGCAGAGCTCAGGCGAGGGCGTCAACGCCGTCTCCGACTCTGAGCAGCGAGGAAGTGCGTGACTCCTACACTTGTTGTGCGTGTCCTGGGATCTGATGGATGGTGGGGTGCAGCGTACTTCAAGGACGCGAGCACAGATCAGCAGCAGAAGGAGGGACATGGTGTGCAGGTGCGTCGGAATTCGTTTTTGATAAAGGGTGGTGAACTGATGAGCGTATGTTGGACAGTCGAAGGAGAAGTCGTCATGATTCTACGAGGAGAAGCAGCTGTAGTTGCGTGTGTATGAATATAATCCTGGATGCGGAGGGGATTGTATCTATAGAGGAAAAGAATCATAGAATCACATCTCTATGCATCCATTGCACTTCCGACATGGTCTCATGACAATATCGTACACGCTCGAGTCGCTTCTCCCTCCGTCTGCTCTCCTACTGCGCCTTGTTCAAATACTCCGTCCACCACTCCTCGAACAACGACAGGCCCAACCCGCCTTCTATGCCTAAGTCTTCCGTCTCCCTCGTATAGAGCTGACAATCCTTCGGCCTACTCGTGGCAGCTTCCCCTTTAGGCGCCTCCGCATCGGGGGTGATATGGTCGTGAGGCAGGCCTAGGATCTTTGCGAAGATCAAGCACATCTCGTACTTTGTGAAAGGCTCTGCGGCAGAGTAGTGCAAGATGGGAGGCAAGGTGGTCTTGAGGCCTGGACAAGGCGTTAAAACAGCATATATTACAATCAGTAGCACGACCGCACCTGTGAGCCGGACGAGGAAGTCCGCGATGTCGACGACATTGGTGGGGTAGCGCGTGGCGTAGTGATCCATCTTGTACTTCTTCCCAGACTGGTCTTGCACGACGTCAAGGAGGATGTTCACCGCCGAGTCCGTGTTCTTCGGCGCAGGGCCATAGCTGTAAGGTATACCCCGTCAGCGTCCCGCCGGGATCGCCATGCAGTGTACTTACAGGACGGGCACGCGGAGGACGACGGCGGTGGCGCCCTGGACACCGAGCACAGCAATTTCGCCGTCGCGCTTCGTGCGCCCGTAGAGGTTGAGCGGGTTGGTTCGGGAGGCAGGGGTGTAGGGCGGGGAGGTGCCGTCGAAGACGTAGTCTGCAAGACAAGATGGGGATGTGAGCGGCAGGGATGAGCGGCTTGGATCGGTGAGAAGTACCGGTTGAGATGTAGATGAGTGTGAACTTTAGGGTGCGAGAGAGGTGCGCGAGGTGTTCGGAGGCTGAGACGTTGAGCTGAGGCATGTCAGAGCAGAATAGCGGAGGCAATGTAATGATGGCGTTACTCACCACTGCGGTACCTTGGGGATCCTATCCATCCCCTTCTATCAATCCAACACTCTCATTCATTCGACACACAGCTCACCTTCTCAGCGACATCAGGCCTCCTCTCCGCCGCACAGTGCACCACCCCTTCATCGCATCAGCACACCTCCAAGCCAAGCCAAACGAAACTGACTATGCACAATTGGGCTGGAACTCCTTCAACACCAACTCCGTCTCTTCCTTGTTGGTGAGGTCGACCTTCTTCAGGCCGTCTGTAGCGCGAGAGTGCGCGAGGCCGAGGACGTCGTGCCCGGCTTTCTTGAACGCGGTGTAGACGGCGCTGCCGAGGACGCCCGATGATCCTGGTGTTCCCCATGTTAGTTTATCTTTGTATTAATGGCATTTCTTACCTGTAACGGCGACTTTCATCTTGCTTGAGATGGCGGTGGGTTGCAGCGGTCGATGACACTCGTGATAAGATCGTAGACCCCCGTTTGGGAGCACAGCCACATGCTTCTCGGCAAACGCCGTAGATAATACATGCCAGTCCTCCTGTTGGGCATCCTAACTTACAAAACCATAGAGATGTTTTGATTCATTGAAGCATAGTTCTTCAAGTATTATGGACTGTAGAAGGGACAGATATCACTGGCTAACTTGATAGTGAACACGTCTGTGGCTGGCACGTGTACTTGATACCCATCACGTGATAGAGAAAATCACGCGCAGCTGCTCGCGGGCGTGCAGTCATCCATGCATAAGGTTCTAGACGTTCTGTAACATGGACTCTTCTGGACTCGACTTCTGCTTGTCTCATATGCGGTCGTGCTGATCACTTGTCTAGCACGTCCTTCCGTACGCTCTGATATCCGCTGTAAGTGGAGCAGAACACTTCCTAAGCAAGTTCATGTAGACACGGAATTCCACAGGACAGGATACGACGGTTCAGAATCTATGCTCCCAGGGTTGGCAAACCAGACCTCCCAGAGTCGACCATATTAACCGCATCAGGGCGTTCTTTAATTCGGTATATCTTTGCAAGGCCCGCTGGTCACGAAGCTTCTCCACTGCACTGGTACACGCCTTTGGGCCAGAAGCCTGACTTCCCTCGCATCCGCTTCGGCGAAGTAACCATGCACATCATAACCCCCCGGAAGTGCCATTAGCCCTAGCGCATGCTCCAGGACCTTCGAGGCTTGAAGGCTCCCGTCTGTCAAGCACCCAGCTTGAGACAGCTGACGGGGCAGGGAGATACCAAGCACGCCTGTATGAAATTCGTGGCAGATCTGAAGCAACTAGAATGGTTCTGCAGTATGCCACATGCGGGCTCGCTGAAATAGCCACCATCAAGACGGCCGAGAAAGACAACGTACACTGTACCCATAGATGCGCATCTGCCTTAATTCCCGTAGCTTCAATAGATGGCTATTACGAATGCAAGTGGGGAGGTATACAGACGTAAGTCTGTGGCTTAGTGCAGAGCACGCACCCTCGCCGTCGTCACGATACGCCTGGCTGACCGGGACCTTTATCTGACGTTTCCGACACCCCGGAAGCACCTCTCAGTCGTGCTGGCTGCTGCTCCTGTTCCTGGAGAGCGATCCGTTGTTGCCCTGGAAGAGCACCTCGTAAACCCATGGAAAGCGAGGTAATTATAAGATGCTCACAGTCGAGCTTCTCCGTTGGCCGCGAGCCCTCAGCAGCCTGATCCATCCTGCGCTGGTTAATGTTCTTCTTTGCGTAGTAAAAGCTAACCCCTGCGCCTAATATGAGGCTGCCCCAGCCGATCGCCTGGAGAATGAGGGTAGCGCATGAGACGGGTCAGGGTGTACAAGTCACTGGGCTTACCATACTCTGTGGTGTGTTCATGGTGATTTCGTTGGCACGCACTGGATAGCAAATATAGAGCAGCTCGGGAAGGCGTGTTAAGAAAGATATTAGGAATGAGAAGAGATGTTGCTCGGGAGGCGTGGGAATGACTGGTCTGCATCGGAGTCTGCAGCTTGAACCTACGCGTAGCGGACCGTAGTGCTCCATTGCAAGGTAGGCAAGACACCACCTTGCCACCTTGCCAAATTATAGCCTTGCTTATATTCACTATTCTGCAGAACGACGCTCAGAAGTGGACACATCCTCAATTACTGAACCCAGGCCGTACATGATCCGGAGCGTACATGCAGCACACATACCGTTCACCCAGGGTAATACTAAAACACAGCTTTCATCCACGCACTCATTGTCGGGGCGCTCTCCGTCACAGACTCGTGCTGCTCCCGTTTTTGCCCGAGTGCACGGAATGTTCGGAGTATACTTAAGGTACCCCATGCGTCTAGGACAGCATGAAGGTGCGGAAATAGGCAGCCCAGCTGACGGGCTAGCATTCGAATATCGGCGTCGTCTAACTCTCCGCGACGATTGGCACCTCGTATATCCAACACAAGCAGGCCGTGATTAAGCACCGGGACATCCGACCTGAGCAACGGGACAACATCCACAGGCATGGCGATATGCTTCAAGCTTGGGCAGTGAGATGCGAGCGTTATCAGGGCGTGTACAGTGGGGTGTGGACGCCCGAACGATTCCTCGTTCTCCACAATATATAAATACTGTAGCTTCTTCCAGTATGGAGCTATCGAGGCAATGTCTTCATCCCGTATTGAATATAGGCCGATTCTGATAAACAGACGATCAAGGTTGACCAAGTGCGATAGCGAGGGGAAAATCTCCTCAGCGACAAGGGACTCGTTGACTGGGCCGACGAATTTTCTGCTCACCCGAAGCTGCGTCAGGCTAGGGTGGATGGCAGCAAAGAGTAATCGGTAGCCAACTAATCCTTCATCCTCTGGCTCCAAGATGACGTCCCTGAGTGCAGGTGCAACAAGACTGCGGAGGACGTCTGTCATCTTCCGAAGAGAACCCCGAAGATACAGCCCCTGGAGTTTGGGGAAGAGGTACGATTCCTTCAATGGTACGATGTCTAGGCAATGCACCAGGACACGAAGCGCGGTAAGGTTCTCCAGCGTCGCAAGGGATGCAAAAGTAGCTTTATCCACAGTGCGCTGTAGCTTCCACGACTCGTCATTGTGGTTCGGATACGGATGCACTTCGAGGTTCTCTAAGCGCTTTAATTCTCCTATCTGTCCCAGGCAGCATACGCGCATGTCACCGTGCAGAGTCAGGGTCTTCAGATGCGGGACCTGCTGCACCAGTGCTGCTAGAACCAATTGGACGGCATTGAAACCGCAAGAAGTGTCCTCGCTGTCGTCGCCCGTGACTCTCACCGTGACAATGAAGGTGCGCAGACTCGGAGCAAAGAAAAATATAGGATCGGCAGTGAAGGGACTTTTCAAGTTAATGTACCACTTCAAAAGACGTAAGTTCGGCAATAGAGGTACTTGAAGAGCGAGAAAGACTTGTCCCAATATCGCAGAAGGGATAACGTCCGCATTGTCGTCGCCGCCGGTATCTAAACGTAGTTCGCGGATACGCCGTGCATAGATTTGGTATCGACTCAGATCCAGGTCTTGTAACTCCGGTGTACCGTCCATCTATAACAGTGGCGTTCAGTTGCGTAGCTATGAAGATGGTGATCAACCTACAATAGAAGGAATAAGCTTCAAGAGAGGGTTCAGGGTGTCCATTTGTGACCAGCATGCATCTAACGCAGGAGAGCACCATGTCCGGCAGACAAGGGATGCGGCAAGGAGGTTGTTCTTGCGGCGATGGTATTTCGGGACGTCCAACAAGCATTGGAAGACCTCGCTGAGGATATCTTGTTGCAATAGAGCGCGATGTGTTATTCGAGGTCGCCAGTTTGGGCTTTGGAGCCATTGGTCGAAGTCCATGTCTTGAGAAACAAGCAAACGCGTCAGGCCACCCAACCTTGCGTGGCGCGTACGCAATCACAGCTAGCTTACCTGCCCGGCCGCGCGGATAGAGTGCGTGCATTCGTCTACCTGGAGCTCTGAGAAGAAGTACCAATGTATGATGAGGATTTGCGATAAACGCTATTTCGCAAGAGTTTGGGAGGAACTAGGAGGCGGCACGATATATATAATCTGCGATCGATAGCGAACACAAGGCGACCACATGGCCTCGTATTTGTCCTTGTGGGTCCCACGCTGTGCAACAAGCAAATCTAAGACAATAGGTATCCAGCAGTATTGTGTCGGCATACAAAAAGAACAGAGCGTGAATGCATATCGAAACAGGACATCCAAATCAGGTTTATAGGTACTCGAGAGACCCCAGCAAGGGGCACGAGACTTGACATACATAATCTGCATCACAGACTCGGACGCCCGTGGAGTCCTTCAGCTGGCCTAAGGCTCTCAGCTCTGCATGGCATTCGTTGAGAGGATGGAAATACGCATAGCTACTCACTAGCGCGCACCAGTCACCTTACGTTGCGCGAGGGAAATATGCGATAGACCGCTTCGGGCTCAATGGCATCGCCTTCGTCTTCACTTTAGGGCCAGTTTCCACCGACGAAGTCTGCGCAAGGGAAGAGGCGACGGAGATTATTGACGAAACGTGCAGCGATTTCATATGGAATTAGCGTGCGGTGTAAGTCCAGAGTTTCCAGGCCATGGTTAGAAAGCGGAATCTCTGTTGAAGGGGCTGTGGTAGGATCGATGGTGAGGATCAACGTCATCAGAGCTGGGCAGTGCCGAGCCATCAATGCCAGACTCTGGGTGGTAGGAAGTGCAGCCAAAGCTGTGATTCCCGTTATGAATAACCGCTCGAGCCGCGTCCAATACGGAGCTATAGATGCAATAGCTGCGTCCTCGACCGTCGGTGTCTCAGCATTTATGTGTAGGCTGAACAAACGTAGTTCGACTAGATGTGATAGGAAAGGGAACGTATCTTTTGCAGAAACAGGATGGCTGCCAGGTCCCATGAACGTCGAGTATACCGCCAGTCTCTGCAGGCTTGGGAATTGAAGGGCATGGAATAAGGATCCGTAGTCGCCCTCAGGCCGGGAGCTGTCGTCTTGGACCTCTATGCTGACAATGAGCAGGGAGCAAGCCAAAAGAGTCGGGAAGACGTTTGTGAGCTTCTGGAGAGAACCTCGGAGTGTTAAGAACTGTAAAGAGGGGAAATCGTAAGGCTGCTCCAAAGGATGGATGTCCAGGCCGTGGGCTGAAATATCGAGCTTAACAAGCTGACCCCGCCTCGCCAAGGACCGATATAATCTTTCGTCCATGGTGCGCTGTAATACGTAGCAGGATGTCTCCTCCTGCCACGGATGAACTCAGAGCTGTTCCAGTCGCCGTAGCTCCCATATCTGGCGAACACAGTCCGGCCGTATGTCGCCGTACAACATCAGCTTCTTCACAAAGGGTGCTTTCTTGAAGAGTGCATTCAGAAAGACCTGGAAGGCGCGAAGACTGACACTGTCTCGTCTACTACCCCGCCTTATTTGAACCAGAGTATTCACGACTTCCAAGGTCGGGGTCAAGAAGACAACGGGATCGGTACCCGTGTAGGGCAGATAGCCGGTGATACCACCTCAGATTGCGTAGTACGGGCAGTAGCGGCTAAAGGGCCACGCTGACCACAGACGGCCAATCTCACCAGGCGAAAAGAACTTGAAAGCTCGAAGCAGCACCCCGCCGTCCTTCTCCAAAATCTCATTTTGTAGACTTGTAAAGCCGGCCTTGTGACGGCCCCCATGGATAACGAGACGTCCTAGAGAAGACCCTTGACATGAATATCTCCTCAAGAGCGGCGAAATGACACAGCTACTTGAAGCTGTCCACACTCTCTATTGGCCCAGAGCAGCGGATGCCGATGATCGTCGTTCACCACCATGGAGGTGCTTGGCTGGCGAGGACCCCCGTGAAGTATTGAACAGCGCGGTAGCTGGCGGCACGACCTTCTGCGCCTACGAGCACACCGACACTGAGTTATCTCAAGCTACGAGTCGCGGACGTGGCGGCGTCCGCTATGAATTGCTTCCGGAACCTATACTGGAGGACAAGGGTTGGGAAGCAGCGGTGCTTGCAGGATCTCTCGAACTCGCCACGATACCCATGAATCGATCCTGTCGACCTACACTTCATAAGTGTACTATGGATACGACAGGCATATACCCGGATCACTCAGCCAAAGCTCCGAATAAGAATCTGGCCATAGCGCGTAAGTAAGGCTTCCATTCGGAACGCAAATCCGTGCAGTAATGTATATAACTTACCAGATGCATTGCCAATCACGGAATGAAGGAACCGAGCCCGAAAGGAGTACCACTGATGCTGGTTCGTACTGGAGAACCTAGAGCGCTGGGCGCACGCGAGATGTCGTCAAAGAGAACCTCATCCCCGCGTAGACGGTGAAGATTTGCAGGGAGGGACGCATATCAGCCGAGATCCCCAAGGCTATTGACTCGTATTGAGTGCGGTCGAAGGTGAGGCAGAAGGAGCTGGGTGAGTGGCAGTGGCGTACGAGTTTTTTTTGACACGACCGAAAAGCAGCTTTGTCGTGGCCGATACAAGCGAGGTATAGCCTCGCCCTCTACCTACAGCGCCTGTATCTCGAAGGCAAATATCAAGTCAGAGCGGAACAAACACTGCGAATCACCACCGACGCAGACAGTCCGAGTCGTCCCATACGCTCGACGTACGGCAATCCGAGCTGCACGGACGTACCCTGCAGTCGGTATATCAACCACGGGCCTGGCGCCAACACCAATCAGTCGGAAACAAAAGCACCGACACACAACAATATTGATGTTTTAGCCATGGGAACCGCTAGGTCAAAACACTCACTTTCCTGCGCTAGTCTATGGTGAATACATATACCTATTATGCCTCCCGACAATCCCGGAATCAGCGCGTGCGACCTCGGCCAACTGGCTTAAGCGTGGACGTAGGTTATATGCGCATACGCCGTCGAGCGGAGATAACACGCACCCATGTTCTCCCCGCCGGACCCGTTAAAGCGCATACAGACTGCGCCAATCTTAATCTTCATTTCCCGCACCTGAACCCGCGACACGAGAGCGCTCTCGATATGTCATTATTACGGCCAGCCGTGACATATCAAGGCGTACTCAGGAGAGACGTATTGGTCCACGGCAGAGGACATGCGCTGCCAATAAGAGCGTAACTTATCCTAGACCCGCCAATACCACCGATGTGGGTCTGCTGACGCCTCGCCGCACCGGATATAGGCAGGAAGGGTATGATCCAATACATTCAACCTTGCCCCGGGGTCTCGTAATGGGGAAAGATCGACGTGGTCAGTGTATACGCGGAAATGGAGTCGACGACTGCTGACCCTTCCCATGGGTGCGCGGCGTGATGCCTGAGAGATTATACATTACGGTCGTGTGAGCAGTTTACACCACTGCTATATAGTAGAGAAGGTACCCGCTCACTTTCACTTTCACTTTCACTGTTCACAACCCCGAAGTAAGATCGACGTCCGCACACATGGTCTTCACTGGGACTTGCCGGCGGTGAGCAAAATACAAATCTACCCCTTACGTCCCACTCCTCCTCACGTGCGCTTCCGAGTTGCGATTTTTGGTTTTGGCAGGCCTGCTTAAACGAGCGCGGCGGAGCCATCACGGACCATCCTGGGAGCGCCCTAGCTAATCTCGTGCACACGACTCCCAGCAAGATCCAAGTTTAATTATAAGTTGGCTCTTGAATTGATACCGTGACAAAGGCATCTCGGACCTAGCCATCTTGGCCGGAGGCCCCAGATTACCGAGAGGACAGGGCGGATTTGGAAGGAGGGTGTCCGTCTGGGGGTGCGAAGGCCGTAGCGTAAATCTCGAAGGCCCTTCGTATTTGGAAGGGAGCGAGGAGCAGGTGAGTGGAGCGTATACTTGGATAGGATGGAGGGGATGGGGTCATGGGAGGACGCGTGGGTGGGTTTGTCCTGCGTATGTACCTCTTGTAGTCCGGATTGGAGAGGGGGGAGGAAAGCCTGCGAATGAGTTGGCTCCAAATCGATACGAAGTGTATGGTCAGAAAAGGTCAGATGTGCCTGGAGACGGCGGCCTCGGGGTGTGCGCATCTGGCGTGCGCACAGCGGAGATATCGTTGCTGAGTGCTGCGCGACTTTGAATATCAAGAGCGCAGTTGGCCTGATAACAGAGCCTGCGGTCTGACCCGATCTTGCACAACACGTCCGCTTGAATATCGCGCAGTTGGCCTGATAACAGAGCCTGCGGTCTGACCCGATCTTGCACAGGGCGGGTCTGGGCCGGGGACAGCCTTGCTCACAACGGTAGATGCAATTTGGATGCCGAAGTGCAGTACGGGTGTTTTTGCGCGGAGACTGGCTAGAACAATAGGGTCATGATGGGAATTTGGCGCCCACAGGCAGCGAGGATGCGAAACGCCGATCGGAGAGGTGCTGTACGTGTAAGGACGCGGCGAGTGTCGGGAGCGGTTTGAAAGACGAGTGCAGGGTGAATACGGGACAGGGCGTACGGCATGAGATGAAGCGTGTTGTGTCCGAGCGCGGCTATGGTCGGCAGCAGGCCCACTGGGATTGGTCGACAGCACGGATGGCGGGACAGGAGGAGTAGGTTTACGGCGGGTCTGGACGCGGAAGGATCTGTGTGGTCCAAGGGAGTTTGTATTGGAGTGATAGGTGCAGATAAACCCGCCATCTCGTGCGTGGAGCATCCTTATATTCATCGATAAGATCGTCATCCGAGTCCCACAAAAGGCCACTTTGCAACCGATCACGGCCACGCTACCAGTCGCGTGACAAACCGCGGCCGTGGCTCGCAATCTTCGGGTACCGCCCGGGGTACTTCTCGGCGAGTTGGGGGCCCGACATCAACGAGTGGTTGAGTAGCCTCCAGCCTCTGTTTTCTGGAACGGCGGCGCGGATCTTGGAGGCGACTATGGGTGCTCGTCCCAGCCTGTTCTCCGAAGTTCATGCGCAAGGCAGAAGGTCTGTGACGTTGGCAATGGACCGGGAACTCCCATAGGCCAGAGCGATGGCGGGAGGAGATACCCCAGATAATGTGACATCACTGCGTCCTTACCAAATATGGACATGCCTGCCGGGGCGCCGAGGCCAATGGGAACTGCCGGGGGAAGGTTTGGCCCGGAGGTGCGGTTGCGAGGAGACTGCGGTCTGGAGTTTGCGCCATTGGACCCCAACTGCGATTCGATGATCGCATGCGCTTGCGGCCCACCAATTGCGAGCAGACACCGGGCGATTGGATTTCCGTCGGAGGGCTTACGCGTTATGGGGCGCAATCACCTGGCCAGGCCAGCGGCGAGCTGGGGATAACATGTATCAAATCAGCGCACAGCACCCTCACTCGGTGAAAGTGGCAGGCGTTTCAGACTCTGACCAGTCAGGGTAGCGCGGCGTGGCTGCTGTCTGCTGCAAAGACACGCCCGGGCTTTTCATAGGACAGCGAGCGCAGGGGATCCGTAAAAGCCGAGGACGCGACGACGTCACAGCATCACCTTTCGATTTGTCCAGAATGATCGTGGAAGTTGCTGGGGCGCTCCTGCCTGAAATGGTTGGTCTCCACGGTGATGACAAAGCAGCTCGAAAGCAGTCACAGATCCCATCGGGGTCCCTACCGCCTTCGTCCACGGGCTTATAAGCTGCCATGCCCGTGCCCAGTCCCAATTCTGCCCCTGGCTACCCATATTAAAGCCTGTCCCGCAGTTTTTTCAGGTCTCTTACTTTTCACCGTTGCCGAGGCAGGCCTCCACGCTATATCTGTCTCATCGACAACACCTACCATGGCTCAGACGCAACCAACGCCCATGGCCACCGACGCCGTCCTTCGCCCCACCACCGTCGGAAATGCAACAAGAATCTGGGAGCCGAATTTGCATTGGGGTCTATTCAGCCAGTGCTCTGTGTGGAACCCGCGCGTGCGATGCGTCGATGTATGGGAGTGCATCCAAGCCCGTGAGTTTTGTCGTCTTGCTTTTCTTGCCGGTTGATTGACCCGCCCGACACAGATGACTCGAGAATGGGCTCTGAGCCGCCAAATCCGCAGTACTGGCGCTACATCGCGCGCAGATAGCACTACTGCCGGGCTGTCGGGCTTGTCAAGCCAGATTGTCCCCGTCGTCGCTGACGACTGCCGCTACCACGTACGCTCCTAGCCGCCGTGCCCACCCTGCATATATGCGCCGTCAACCGCTGCGAACCAACTCTACTGCCACGCGTAATCCTACTGTCCACTGCATCGTTGTCACTGTACCACTCGCTACCAAGCGCGCATGTAAACACGAAGGCCACGTCCTGGAGCGAGGGGAGGAAAAGAAGAAGAAGAAACGTCGAGGGTGTTTGTCTATGTCAATGTCGGAAGGAGGAGGGAGAAGGGTGGAGGGCTGGATCTCCGGATGGAGGGGGGCAACGGTGACCCAGCCGTCGTTTGTGCTATGGATTTTTTCGTCTTCTCTGGTTCCAGTTTTTCTTTTCGGTTTCGTTCAACATGGTCACCTCTTTGCATCGTCCCATCAACCTCACCACCGGACCCACTGTATCACAAGCCCACACTGAATTCCCCTTGTCGCTCTCAAGTTCACTGTTTCGTCTCTACTGCCTAGAATATATAGACCATTAATCTAATCCTGTCTTCGTTCGGGTGGGGTGTGGAGAACGTCTTCGGTGGTCGATCGCATGGGCAGGGAAATGTGGAGTGAGAGTTGGAGTGATGGGTCTGGGCTGGGGTCGAGGCTCGGTCCCGAGCGACGTGGACTTATCGGCGCCCACCAGCGACTTTTGTCTTCTGGTCACACCCTGCTGCGCCACAACCCCGCAACTGTCTGGCGTACAATGTCATAAACCAGCGGGTGCAGTTGAAAGGGAACTGTTACGAGCGCGCAGCATCTGGCAGCTAGCAACTATCAGTCCGAGAGGCTTGGGCGCTTCGTGACCCCCCTGAGATTGGATTAAGGTCGGTGAGTGGTTTGGTTCTTTCCGCGCGTGGTGGTCTTGGGCTGTATGTAATTGATGGGCGAGAGGAAGGGTGAGATCGAGCGTGCTGGTTTGAGTGCGCAGGAACGGGGGTATGATAGGGGAGATCGGGCCTGGTAGTTGGCGCTTGGGGGTGCGTGTATGCGCTCTCGTCATGCGGGGAAACTGGTGGCGAGAAGACCTCGGGGTCGAAGGTCCCACCAGGGAGCGGGATTCCGGACGGGAGAAGGGGGCGTGTGGGACGCTTCCTTGGCTGGTGACCTTGGCCTTGTTCTTGTTCTAGCAAAGCTAACCTTGGAGTGTATTTTTGTAGAGTGAATTGGGGAAGGGGGCCGAGTTTGACAGTCAGCCAGGACGAAGGAGGGACTCGAGCGCCCTCGCACCGGATGCAATATTGACGGAGATTGCTGACAATCACCACCCGGGGGGTCTACGCAGCGAAGGAACGGAATCAAATCAGTGGCAATATCGATCTGGAAGGCGAGTGAATTGCGTCCGCTGTTATCGGTTTACCCGCATCGTGCGCCTACGCGGTCAGGAATCTCGGAATCAGTTCGTCTGTGTAACACCCCCATGCATGGACGTAGGCGCAGAGGTGCAATGAGGTCCGATGTCTTCACGCCGGCGGACGACGTCAGGACGACCTGCCCTGCGTTGGTTCTTCTATCGTAGCTTTGCCGCCACGGCCCATTTACTGCTTGTATTCGCGCACGAAGCATGGGCGTTCTTATCACCTTCACGGCAGGGCGCCGGAGTGGCTACTTGTCCTCGTTCTCGTTGGGCTGGCTGCGTATATACATGAGGTCGTCTCCAGATCTCGTATAGCTATTGAGCTGTTTTTCAGATCTCGTTCGCTAATGGAGGTGAACGGAGAAGTACCGCGGATAATATCTCCTGAACAGTCTCTTTCACTATCGTGCTAGAATCTCGGCGACACTCGTGAACAGGAACCAGAATCAATGCCTGGACGTTCTCAGCGCGCACTCTCCGATTTGTCGAAGAGCGACCACCACAGGAATTTGGCCGTTCATTGGCTCTGTATCATCTCGGCTATCCGTGTTGTGCACAGGAGAAGTACGGCCGAGGGCGTCATCGATCCAGCGCAGCAGCACCACGATCCCGGGCTCGTTCGAGTAGTGAAAGCGCTCCTTGCCTGGCCGCACCTCTGCCGATCTTCCCGGTGAATGAGGAACGAGGCTATCTGAGGTTTACTAGTGGCTCTATCTGTGCCCGGTGGGTCTAGCGCGAGTTGCTCCTGTTTCACTGGGCGTGCTAGGGTTCTTAGGCGCGTATGGACGTTTGGGCACGATCTTTGGTATATACCCGTACGCAGGGATGAGTGGGGCTTCCCTGCAGGAGCTTCGCAAGGTCGACTTGGTGTTTCGACTCGCATATACGCTCCGGTGTGGACGCCGGGTGTATTTCTCGATGGCTCCGAAGCTCGAGGCTTGCGGCTCGCGGACGCCTTCCTTCCTTCGGCATCCGGTGTGGCCGACTCAATGTACGCTGTGCGGAATGCATGCACTGAAGCCGTTGACAAGAGATGTTCACTGTCACGCTGTATCCTGGTCTAGTTCTGTCAATACACTGTGCGATTACTGGCAATATGCTTCTCGCTGCGCCTGGGCGACCTTCCCAATAGCTTCTGCACTGGATGCCTTGACCTCCCTATATGCGCCCTGGGCGCTGATAGAAGAAGGAATGCTGCGGCGAACGGAACGCTATCAGACGTCTCCGAGTCGATGTATTTTAGACTCCCGGTGCGTACATGCTGCTAGCTAATTAAGACTGCTTTGGACTAGGGTCGGCTTTAACAGGCTTCTCGGTCAAGGATTGCTCCACGAGATGCTTAGGCCTCTGATTCAGACCTTCTGGTAGGCAGGACAATAGAAACGGTTAATACCCGGACGTGTGACGGTTGCTATTCAGACAAGGGGCGATAGAAGCTCAAGCTTGCCATAGCTCTCAGTGCGCCATTTGTGCCGCCGAGCTTGCAGGGAGATTTTGCTCACTATCTTATCGTGGCCCAGTCTTCCTCTGCGACACTAAGTATGACGGCGGTTCTGGCTCATTGGCGAGACCACAGGGCTTCCGGTCTAGAGGAGGTGCTTCGAGTCTGCACACTTGCATTCTCCGATCCGTACTCAGAGGCGACGTCATTGCGATACCGGGTCTGGAGGAATCTCGTATCTTGCCTTGGGCGTCTGTTTGCGTTCGAGCACATGTCGAGAAAGGATTGGTTGGGTGAATTTGAAAGGTGCTGGGAAAGTTGGCTTCTCGTCAGGCTAGCGGCTTCGATACTGGCCTTTTCCCACTGGTATTGGCGGGTTTGCGATGGGGTATGTGCACAGCTGGCAGGAGTGCATGTCGTTGTTCTCATCCGGGCTGGGACTGGACCGTCACTTGTATCACGGAAAGGTGTGGGCGGATTTCTTGTATACTGTTCCGTCTTGGCAATTGCATCTCTAGGCATGTGTCCGCATGAGTGGAGGGCTTTCGTCTTGGACCAGGGGCTTCCCCTGATAGCCTCGTGTTCGTAGGCTCCTCTACAGTCCCAGGGCCATGACTTTGGTCAGACGCATCCAGGGATTTGACATTACTCAGGTTATACTCACAACGTCCGGTCGGCCGACACCTTTTATCGGCAGCATGGCGTTTCCATCGCCGAGGTATGGCCACGCAAAAGCTCTACCAGAAGCGATTCGGGATTCTGAAAACTGCAGTGGATCACCTTCGTCTGGCAATCTTCCCTACTCCGGCTGCTCTCCATCATGATTGTTCCTCTGAGTACGCAGCGCTCTTCCAAGCTCCTGTAAAGAGCGCAGCGGAAAGGGCGGATGAAGGACTGCATGGTAGTGTTTGCTGTGCCTTCTATGAACCTTCTATGAACGCTGCCGACACGGGTTCGGCTGTTGTCAAGGATTCAGACGAGCAGTCGATGTCATCAAGCACGTGAAGGAGGGGTGCAGCTGGAGGGCTTTCCCGGCATATTCTTCGTAACCTGATACGAGGCAACGACCTTCAGACTTCAAGAGGTCAAGCCGACGGTGCTGCAACATTGTCCGTCAAAATTTGAAGTGCTGTAGACTATGTGCTGCAGATTAGAGCGACGCACGCAGCGGCACTTAGCGCAAGAGGCACTTTGGCCACTACAGAGATGCCTTCCTACGCAACTCGTACTAGCACAGCATCTAAGGCCGCCACTACAGACTCACTTCTTCCAGACGGCCACTCCTCTCAGTTGGCTGAGCCTCAGTACAAGTCAACATTAGGACGCTTCAGCTGGTATGCATTCCCCTGTCACTCATCAAGACGTTCTCCTGGAGATCTTCTGTTTTTTGGGTGAGGCCGACAATGCCTTCAACGACACTGCGGCGGCCTCTTGCGCCTGTTGGACATTGTTCTTCTGTGTTGGACGTCTATGGTGCAAACCGATCTCACAGGAGCCGCTTCTCGACTTCCTCCATATGTTTCGAGGCTCAGGTATCAGTCATCTATGTATACGAGCTTGCTTGTGGGACCTTGCATGCATCCCGAGGAGATGCTGGAGCTTCATGTCGGCGAGCTATCGCAATTCCGGATGCATGCATGCCGTGTCCCCGCACTGGATCATGACCTGCAGACAGATGCCATCGATGACTTAGCGTTGTCGCGGGTCCGTGAAATCCTTCAACCTGCTACCCCACCTTCGTGTCCTGCTATATAGGTCGTCGAGGGCGTTCACAGCCGATCCTGTTGTCTTCTTGGTGCCTGGCTTGAGAGGAATTGACATCGACATCGACATGAAAGTACACGAAGACTGGTGTGCCGACAGCTACCAGGCCGTTCTGTCTTCATGTGTGCCCTCGCCAGACGATCACCCTCGTTGAAGAGCCTGACTATTGACGGCGACGTCAGCGTTCACCGTCTAGGGGCCATCGGGAACCTGAAGAACTCACCATCGCCGCGGTGAATATCCTGGAAGACAACGTTTATGGATAGCAGTCTCCCCTGAATTCGGATGAATGCATGCGACTTGCCTCCTCGTATCATCTCGTCAAACTCGCCATCAAGGTGAACGGTCTGTACGGGTTCAAACGGGAGTGTTGTTTCAGCAACCTCCAGGAGATCGATGTCAAGGGTCCTATGTCAAACGTCTCGCAGTTATTCGAGGCGCTGACAGCACCGCGTCTCAAGTCTATTAGAGCCGAAATTCGGATGAAAGCGATGGGCTGCTACGTAGCACTCTTCCGAGCTTTCAAGTTTCCGCGTCTGCAGAGATTGGAGGTGCACTTCCTGGTATCATCCGATGGCGGATTATTATATGGAGCCAAGTCGCTCCTTTCCTTCCTCCGTGATCTGGCTGAATGGCGTTTGCTTTACTTGGAGTTTGCGCGCATTTTTCTGTTTCTGGAACATGAAGATATCTCATCGCTGGCCAGCTCCATGTTGGAAGAATCTGGAGACTCTCAATCACTTACTGGCATGTCACGACGATGGCACTTCCAGTGTTACAGAGTTTAGCCACCCTGGCACGCGAATGCCCAAGGCTCCATGTGCTGGAGCTACTCATAATGCATAAACACTGAAGCACCTTGGCTTCGGAACTTCCAGCGCTTGATCGCGGACTGCGACGGTGTCATTGAGAAGGCCGACAATCAACAACCCGCAGGCAGTCTCTCGCGCCTTTGAAAGTCTGTTCCCAAAGGTCCTTGTTCTCAGCGCGGAGATCATGCGTGTCATAGAAGCATTTCGCAGACACGAATTTGCATGGCAGACGCGCAGCGACAAATGAATTGACTTTACGGTGATGTTTGCTTTTTGTTCCCATTTTCTCTGTAGACTCTTGGGTCATCTGAGCTTCTCTGGAGGATACCGGCGAATAATCATGTGCATAATGCGCTGTTTGGTCGTAAGTGCAACAAACCCGATTCATGTCGTACCTTCTGGTCCTAAATGTTAGATGCGGAGAGTCGCGGTCCGCTCGGCTTTACCCGGTCCCTTGCAGAGGTGGTAACAATCTTTCATACTTATTTATATAATGAGCAGTAGGGTATTACGGAGCTTGCTAATTCACAGGTCCATCCAGAAACTAGGACAATGAAGCATAAAGCTTGATATGTTGAAATCATGCAAAAGGAATCGGCTTTAAATTTCCAGTGAAGGTCGAGGACTCCAGGTACGAGCGGAGATTGAACAACGCCAGATGGCCATCGTCTGTCGCACGACCAGACTCCCATCCAGTCCCTCCTCTTTAGAACTACCCAGGGCATACGAGTTCTGTAACTATCTCTGCCCGAAACTCTGCCCGAAACAACACCTCTGCTCTATTGCCGCCAACACTCGCAACAACGAGCTCGCCGTATACATTTTCGAGCCAAAACTTACAAGTTATCCCTGCCTATCGTCCTCTGCCAACCCATCCAGTTCAGAAGGAACTTCTGTCACTTTCTCGCGACGCGCCCTGTACATCGAATCGAACAGAAGTCCTTCGCCTCATCATAGCGCGCTAGAACTGCTACAATATGGCCCAGCAATCCCGCCCATCCTCATCTGCTTCGTCAGTACCCGTATTTTTTTGAATTCACTCCTCGTGACGGTATTACGTAGCCCGAACTCTACAGCCAACGACTGGAAAGCAGGCCTCCGCCCACCTCCAAAAGACTCTCGTCCCCAGACCGAAGATGTTACCGCCACCAAAGGCCTCGAATTTGAAGACATGTACCTGCGGCGCGAGCTGCTCATGGGCATCTTCGAAGCCGGGTTCGAGCGGCCCTCCCCCATCCAAGAAGAAGCCATTCCCGTCGCCCTCACGAAACGCGATGTCCTCGCGCGCGCGAAGAACGGCACCGGCAAGACCGCCGCCTTCGTCATCCCCTCCCTACAGCAAATTGACGTGAACAAGAACAAGATCCAGGCCCTGCTGCTCGTCCCCACGCGAGAGCTCGCGCTGCAGACGAGTCAGGTGTGCAAGATACTCGGGAAGCACATGGGTGTGCAGGTGATGGTGACGACTGGCGGTACGACGCTCAAGGATGATATTATGCGGTTGTCAGAAGTCGTGCACGTGCTGGTCGGGACACCAGGGCGGGTGCTGGATCTCGCTGGGAAGGGCGTTGCAGACTTGAGCGAATGTCCTGTATTTGTTATGGACGAAGCTGATAAGCTGCTTTCGCCGGAATTCACGCCTGTCGTTGAGCAGCTGCTATCATACCTGTCGAAGGAGCGCCAAGTTATGCTCTTCAGTGCAACATTCCCACTGATTGTGAAGGACTTCAAGGTAAGGACCTCTAGTTGTCCCTTTTGCTTCATACACTGAGCTGCTTCAGGATAAACACATGTCATCCCCGTACGAGATAAACTTAATGGACGAACTGACCCTTCGAGGTGTTACTCAATATTATGCCTATGTCGAGGAACGGCAGAAGGTACACTGTCTCAATACGCTCTTCTCCAAGGTATGCGGACTTCTACAACATCTCGAGCTCGGTTGACATCCGTGGTATCCTCAGCTGCAAATCAACCAATCCATCATCTTCTGTAATTCTACCAATCGCGTCGAGCTACTCGCCAAGAAGATCACTGAGCTCGGCTATTCATGTTTCTACTCCCACGCAAAGATGCTGCAGTCGCATCGTAACCGTGTCTTCCACGACTTCCGCAACGGCGTCTGCCGCAACCTCGTCTGCTCGGACCTGCTCACCCGCGGCATCGACATCCAGGCAGTTAACGTCGTCATCAACTTCGACTTCCCGAAGAATTCGGAGACCTATCTCCACCGTATCGGTCGCTCTGGGCGCTTCGGCCACTTAGGTCTTGCCATCAACTTGGTCACGTATGAGGACCGGTTCAGTCTGTATAAGATTGAACAGGAGCTCGGCACGGAGATCCAGCCTATACCTCCGAGCATCGATAAGAGGCTTTATGTTGCTCCTGGCGCAAGTGCAGACGGTTCCGAGCAGAACCAGAAGAGCAGTGCGAATGGGCAGCAGCAACAGGCTCAGCAGCCCAGACCGCAGGCAGTGCAACAGGGCCCCGCACGGCCGCCTCAGCAGTCCCCTGCTCCTAGCCAGGTCTTATATCAGAGCAACGCCGCTCAGTCGCAGCAGGCCAGGCCTAATGGTGCAGGATCGGCGCCGCAGCAGCAGCGGGCTTACCCGGCTGGACAAGTGCCGACCCCTGCAGGTTACCGTGGCGGCGTTGCTGTCCCCCGTTGAAGAGTCTCGGTCCGGCAGTGCAGGAGCGTTGACTGGTGGCGGCCGCGTTTCACCGACCGGAGACATTGCATTTGACTTGGAATTTCGTCCCATCAGGCAAGGGTTTTCTTGTTACATATCTATTGTATTCTTTTCTCCCTTCTATCCCGCTCGCGTCTTCATCTCTGTTGCAGTTCATCTCTGATGTTCTCTGGTCAAGTCTGCGATGTAGCATACAAACTCTCCCCCCCTCTTTTCTCGTGGCCCTTCCTGTTGTGTCAGTTCGCCAAGCTGGGTGTGGTGGCAACGTTGGTGGATGTGGATGAGCGGCGTAAGACAGACAGCGTTCTCGTTTATGTAGTGGATGTACGTTGCATCGACTATATACAGCCCGTCTGCCGTATAGCCTCATGCCGTACTTTGATCATGATGTTGGCGCCGGATCATGCAATGTTGCTCAACATATATAGTCCCCGTTCCTCTACTCCCTGAATATTCAGGGTATTCCTGTACGCCAGCTTGTTCTATGTCGTGGTGTTGAGAAGTTGTCGCATATTACTGAAGTTACGAAGAATTGCCAGCGGGCACCATGTCTCGCCCTGACCTCCACCTCCCAATGTACGATTTCTCTCCTTCGTCCGCTAGGCGACGCTCACCTGTATCCTCTCATGTCGTTTGGCCACCACCGCGCTCACCATCGCCCTCTCGGACTGCTCCTCGACCCAGGTGGTCACGTTCAAGTCGGACGCTCAAGTCAGCTTTGCGCGTCCGGCCACTATGGCTGGTCACTGTCATTGCTCTGGCTGCCGTCATTGTCATTTTCGGCCTGACCGTATACCAGCCGTACATCGAGATCCAGTTCCACTCGAGAGAATGGATACGGCAGCATATTACGCCTGAGGTGGAGGGTCCGTGGTGGCTGAGTGAAAGTTCTACACCATCATGGTACGAGCTCTCGAAAGGAGCCCCGCCAAAATGCTTCACTTCAGGACTGTCACCATCGTACAACATAACTGAGGGCTTGTACGGAAAAAGACGATGGGAGGTACAGAGCGGCACGGGGATGCAGCTAGGAAGGGATTGTTATGAGTTCGCGGGGACGCTTGGGAAGGGAGGCTTAGGGCTGGGTCCGACGGACACATATACGGAGGTAACAGAACGGAAGGTATACCATACCTATTGGCGGACAGACCTCACGCCGTTCGGTGACCGCCAAGCGCACATGCTCCGGTCGTTCTTCGCGACTCAGCCTCGATCCGCGTCCAAGCTCATCCTATGGTCCAATGGGGACCTACTACCCAACCCCATCCTGTCGAACTTCCTTTCACGATATCCCGAATCCTTTGAGTTGAGGGTGGTCAACATCCCGGATCTGGCGAAGGGCACGCCCCTGGAGGGGACGGACTATGTCAGTGGGAGCGGCGTCAACGACAAGAAGGCGTGGGTGGACGGAGACCTCATCCGTCTACTTGTCGTGTGGAACGATGGAGGTATCTGGGTAGACATGGACATGCTGCTAACAAGGAGTTTGGACCCTCTTTGGGAGCACGAGTTCGTCATTCAATGGGATTGCTACGGTGCGTACTCCGCCATGTATTCTTCAGATATATGACGTTGATATCAACAAAGACAAGCCACTCCAGCCCTTCAACGGAGCTCTCCTCTCTTTCCATAAGCACTCCCCATATCTGTGTCTCATGTTTGAAATCATGAAAATATCACCCGCTCCTACGCCTGCCTCGACGGACTGGGGTTCACTATTGTATCTTAAGGTACGCATATACCTTCTAATCCTATTTACCGCGTATGTACTGACATAGTCTAGGCATACCGCACCCTCCTTCACCTCTCTATTCCCCCCTTCCGTATCCTTCCCTGGTGCTTCATTGATGGTGCCTCCTGCAGACTCGACAACCGCCTCCCAGACCCCTTCATCCCTGACATCCCCTCCTCTCGGCGTAGTATCCTCCCCTCTATCCTCTCCTCGAATAAACGGGATTCAGATGAAAATGAAAGCGCTACCAAACCCCTGTCAAGGCGAAGCGGTCGTGTCGATTCTGGCCGCCGGTGGTCCACCGAGCCAGGCGGGGATTTAGACAGGGTGCTCGGGATGGTGTTTGGCGTGCACCTGCATAATCGGTGGGAGAAGCAGTTCCCGAAGGATGGATGGGTGGATAGGTTGGTGTTGAGGAAGTACGATAGGGTGCTGGGAAGGAGGGGTGAGGACGATATAGAGGAGTCGTGAGTCGGCTGGTTTGTGCGATGCTTGTATATGCTTTAGACTAGTGTACATTACTTACTCGTGATAATGTATTGCTACCCTGGGGGGTCGGCTTGGATATGTAGATCACACCGAGAAGTGACTGGATTCGCTGGCAATATCGCCTCCTTTAGATATTGAGTTTAAGCGCGCAAGGTGAGTACCGTTGTTTTATATCTCACAGGCGAGTCACTAATCGTACAATCAGAGTATAATACAGTGTCCCTCCAAGAATGTTCCTCCATAGGCAACATTCAAGTCCTCAGTAAGCAAGACGGCTACTTGGTCAGCAGTTCCTCATAATGACACAACTCTGCACCCATTGAGCTATCCCATCCCAAACCTTCTGCCTCTCTTTCTCATCCCACCACTTCAACATCAAACAGTCATGCACACCGTCCTTGACAATATGCAGCTTGACATGCACCCCATCTGCCTGCATCGCCCTATCATCCAGAAGAGCGGTTAGCCGACATTGTTCACTGTACCTTGAAATCCAAGAGTCATCGTACCTGACCAGAAGTCCAACTTCCCGCTCCAATCTCTCCGCATCTCCCATCATCACAAAGGACGGCGGGAAGTCCTTGAAAAGCGAGGACCGATGCGCAGGATTGACAGGTGCGGGATTCAGATACAACTGGGTGATATCCTCCCCGGGCGGTGTCCCGGGTACACCCGCGTCCGATGTGTGCATGGGCTCGGGTGCCTCCATCACTAAACTCAAATGCCCACTGCCTGGAGCTCCGTTGCGCTGCACCCCAATGCCAGACGTAACGCTCACAATCCCCCCAGACCCGCTCCCCGTCGACCGACTGCCTGCACTGGCAATAGTAGCGCCAGTGAGACCGGACCTCCCGTCCATTACTGTCGTAGCGCTAGCCGCTTCAATGCTCTGATGCGCGCAGTCCTCCGGGCCCGTTCGGCTCAGGTCAGTGCCGCCCGCGTTGGGCCCTACAGTCGCGGGCAACGGCACACCCGTCATAAGACCGATGTTGCCCTCCGCGGCTTCCATGGCCTTGAGCTGGATAGGCCCATATTGCCCGCCTTCTCCTTCCCATTCGACCGAATGGCCGTACGCGCGGAGGACGCGGGGCGACGCGGGGGAGATGTAGGGAGAGTGGATGGTTTCGACTGGGTGATGTCCTGCAGGATTGTTAGTAGAGGAGAAGTAACGCGGTGAGAGCGACTGACCTATGAATGTCTTCTGAAGGAGGGCTCGGGGCTCGGGTGTGTCGACGAGGTAGTCGGTTCGTTCGTGCGGACGAGGGATGTACGATGAAGGAGCCGCCGGGAACGCATGCGCTGAGAAATAGTCAGACTCTGCATAGAGTAATAGAACGGTGGGATGTGCAACTTACATGGATCGCAAGATGGCTTGTATGCAGGAAGTCTTGTGAGTCCATGCAAAATATACACAGGACCAACCCAGAGGTACTCACCGACAACAAGAGCATGCCATCGGGCATAGGCAAGACAGCCTCATCCCTGATCCACCGCGCGACGCCGAGAATCAAATTGCCACCAGCCGAGTCACCAATTAAGACCACACGCGGTCGCCTTGCCTCCTTCTCCGACGAAGTGGAGTTTGAGGGAAGAGATGGATCCGGAGACGGTGGTGGCGGGGATGACCCGGGATAACGATAGATACCGTCGATGTCTTTCGAGGCGCCGAGGATATTGAGGACGACGTGAGTATAGACGGCAGCTGCATCTTGAATTGCACCAGGAACCGGAGCGAATTGGAGCAGGCGATATTCTACAGCTGTAGGTGTATGTATTAGATGGCTACCTACCGTTAGCACGACCAAGACTTACAGTAGATTGCTGTGAAGATTTTGTTCTGTCACATATTTCAGCCCTGGTCAATCCAGATTTCGAGGACTATCTTACTCACCTCTATCAGACGTCTAGGGATTCTGGACGTTCCTGAAGACTCGTGTGCCGACATGTGGCAATATCCGCCTCCATGTAGGAATATACCGATAACAGGAGGAGAGCCGGAGGTGTCGTCGCTGAGCACAGGTCGAAGATCAGGCCCTAGACGGTTGGGATCTGGCGACGACTGAGCTGAGTTCACCTCGACTTTAACTCGAGAGCTCTTGGACTTCTCCGGCGGACTCGTAGAACGCTGGATAACATTCGGCGGAGAGACGCGTTCCTTGGGCCAGACGAAACACCCTACCCGTTTGCACTTGACGTTCGGGTCTCTCACTATACCTGTTTGCAGCTCTATGGGTAAAGGATCTACCCATTCGAACCTGGTCTCCTTCAGCTTTCCCGTCTCTTCGCCTTCTGGATTCCTCGTCCCCCATGTCACACCAGCCACCTCCGTGACTTTGTGCAGCCGCTTCATGAACTTGACACAAACGATCATGCGTATCGACCATGAGGGTCTGGGTCGGTAGGACCTGGGCATAACAAGGTAGTACATCACCCATATCGGAACGAGCAGAAGGGTCGTGAACAGGCGCTGTACGACGTAGATGGCCTTCAAGGGTTCATGCGACCAGGGCATGTCCTTCTGATACTCGTAGACTGGGGTAGCATCGTAGAGAACACCCATGGTTGCGAGGCGGAGAATTAGAGAATACGTTAGCAAGTTAAGCGGTTAGACATATATATGGACAAGCATAGCTGCTCTCAAGAGCACTTGGTGCTCCAGCCCGTGCGACTAGGCATCAAGGGTATCACTAGCCGAGGTGTGGCGTCGTGGCCACACGGAAACAGTAGAAGTCACGTCATAGAAGGGCCGGCGTCTTCCGTGGTTAAGCCGAAGGCAATCCTGGCAATCCTCCTGCCTCTCCTGCCTTTCTGATTTATGTCAATGTCGCGTCCGCCCATGGAGCACAACTAACCTCAACCTAGCGGCCGCAGGAGACCTCAGCCAAAAAACCCAGACGTCGTAAGAAGAATTACTGTTGGCAGTATAGATGCTGCGAGCATGTCATCTTCTGGATTGCACCCGGTCCAGGTTTGAAAAGGTCAAGTTATTTTCAGCGCTGGCTCCTTGAGTTATAAATTGGATAACTTGACATCATTCATTCATATCACAATTCCCGTCATCTCCAACCTACGACGGTCTTGCGTAAACGTTCACGGACTGTGTACGTACATGTTAATTTGTGCGTAGTCGACCACACTCACGCTTCGTTGACATTTATCTGGTTTTGCGGTACTGCTACATCATTTGAGAGATGCTTGAGATAATCTTCGTCTTTTCCACGCACGGGTTTATCCTGACCGGTGACCGCTGGGTACGGGAAACACAGAAGAGACAAACGCTACAGGTCTATATTCCGGGGCTTGCTTCGTAGCTGGGTGTATCTACAATTTACAATGAGTGGCAAGACAGAGAGCCTGGAAAGGTATAGAGGCAAGATAAACGAGTCGGCACCTTCACGCGACAAAACTGAGGCCAGGGTGGTACACAAATACCACCGAAGTGCAAGAAAATCGGATATCGAGAAGAAATCAACGGATGAAGAATGAGTGAGCAACTGCAAAAGCACAGATGCCCGCACAAGCCAAGAATCCTAGGGGATACCCCGAGGGATCTTTGGCGACGCTAGTAGACCATAGCTAGTGACAAACCGTTGTCAATCTGAGCGGTAATACGGCAGGAAGAGAAACTACTGACCACACCACCGAGGATGGGACCCATGAACCGAGCCAGACTAACAATACTCTGCGCAATGCCGTTGGCGAGGCCAACAACATGAGGGGGAGACACTGAGTGTTCTCCATTAGGGACATAGACAGACATAGGAAGCGGAAACACGCACTGTAATTAAGCAGGATCGACACAGCTGTGTAGGAGAAAGTAATTCCGCAGAATCTCAAAGCACTGTGAAGAAGAGTCAGCACCGGATACTTTGACAGCGCGAAAGCAGACTGCTTACGTGCTAAGCGCCAAAGCTACAAGAAGTTTCAGCATATGGTTATACTCTACAGCAAACGAGACCACTCACCGGTCATCAATACCAAGTTACCCTCATCAGCGGCGCTGGCAAACGGTATACGGTATAGCACGACGCTCAAGTATGCGGGTATGTATAGAAGCGACCCAATCCTGAACATTGCTAGATGCGAAAATCGACCTCGCGGAGGTCTTAGGGCCACATTAGATCTGCATCAGTCCAATACGAGCTCCCACTACTACTCACCCGATGTTTCTACAGAGAGCAGATACTGTCAGCACCACAGCGCAAGCATTGGTTAGAGGGAAAGACTTACGGGTATAAATAAAACTGATAGGCAATTTGAGCCAGACACATAAGCGCGACTGCAAAAGTGTGAGCGATGGGCGTCCGATCGAAGTGCCGAACTCACTGAGTTGAGAGAAGTGAGAGGCATTGAGGTTAAGCCCTCCGCCCTCATAATCCCTGTAGACTCGTCAGTGACGCCTTTAGAGTCGGTCGAAGGACTGTTTCTTACGTTACGAGATAAAGATAGAAAACTTGATCATGCGTCGTCGTGTGCAAAGCAAGTAACCCGTATTGCACAATAATAATAAGAGGAAGCTGCCAAAACAGCGACGGCTGTGGTTCAGCCTGCGCTTCGACCTGAGCAATCGAAGCCCGCCGAGACTCCAAAATCGGCGCAAGAGTGTCCCCAGGGGCGGCCTCCTCTGGAGGAGAAAGAAGGGACTGCGCGTCCAGTACCGCCGAAGGAGTCCTCACACCGGTATGCGAAAAGATAGTAGGAACGTTGGACATGCGACGAGCTGCGATCGTGGCGCCTTCTTCCAACGGACTGCCAAGGGCCGCGAGAGATTGGTGCGTGGGGGTGAAGTGACGGCTCCTCGAGTTGGAAGAGGTCCTCGGAGACAGGTGTGGACGTGTTACTGACGTTGACGGACGGCCATAGATAGATGACTTGCGTCCCGTATTCGACCCACTCCGCGACGGCCTCCGACCCCTTCGCATAGATGTTGTCGGCACAGATGTCGATGGCTCTCCTTCAGTCGCCTCAGCACCATGAAGGGTCTCAGCATCGTCCCCATCATCAGACTCCTCGTCCGATTCAAAGACTTCCTCGTTATCGACATTCATAGCCGCCGCAACCCACAAATCCGCAATATTCGTCACAGCGTTCTCATTGGCCAGCAGTATCCTCTGAGCAAAGTTGAGGTCCGGATCCACAACAGAGGCGCGGCCAGGATCGACAGTGCTGTAAAGCCGTCTTCTGGAAGCACTTGCCGCGCTGCCTCTCCTCGCACCGATCCCAATGGACATCGAGGTCCCGACTCGACTGCGGTAGCTCGTCCCATAGCCATACGCCGACGCATCCGCCCTGCTCGTGCGAGAGAACTGCCTGGACTTGATAGTCCGCTGCTGAGACTCAGCCAGAGGCACTGACTCCTCCCTTGTGAGTGGCGAAGTCTCACTTGCATAGGCGTCAGGCGTATGCCGCGCAAAGTAGCCTGAAAGCTTCCGTCCAACGCCCTTACTGATAGAACCAACAATCGTGCGTGGTTCTGGTTCATCCTCGGCAAATACAGGCGGAGTCATGGAGCCATCCTCGTCGAGTTCAGGAATAGGTGGATGGTTGTCTTTTTCTGGAGGGAGCTGGATCGCGCCCGACCGTGGACCACCGTCGTAGCCCAAGAACAGAGATAGAATAGCACCTGGTGGAGAGGGATTATTCTACGCCATGTAATAACTCTAAAGAGTCGTTGCACTCACCAGTAAACGTGATACATGACGCAACTGCGCAAGGCAAGAGATAAGGGTATTCGATAAAAAGAGGTACGTCTTTGAAGACTCCTGGCCATTTCTTCGCGGGATTCTCAACTTCAGCGCTGCGTCAGTAGAATGTGACCGATGTACAGCCATGACTTACAGCTTCCACCAATGATAGCCCCAGCCACACCTCCGAAACCCCAGCAGAAGCTATCGCGTATGTCAATTTAATCGCTGCAACCAAAGAATAAATCTTATATTACCCCAGAATGGCATAAGCTCTTCCTTCATTGCTAGGATTCGTGACAAAGGTGACGCATCCACGAGCCACGCCGATTGCGCCTGCGAAAATGCCTTGTAGTAGGCGAATACAGATGGCTTGCTGGAGGCTTTTGGATGTTCCAAAGAGGCAGCAGGTGAAGGCAGTACCAAGGAGGGAGACACATAATACAGCGCGTTGACCGTGTTTCTCCGCGACAGTAGCCTGCGAGAATATTTACGAGTGAACTGAAGTGAGACGCGAGATCTTACCCATAGCAAGGACGTCAAGAACTGTGTCAAAAAGAAGGAGGATGCTGAGGGGCATGTTAACAAGAGCCCGAGAGCTTACGTTGAGTGACCTCACCAAGTATACCGGTCCAGAAACCGTTGTCAGCATCATCACTGAACTGACCGAATCCTGGTTCGTGGGATCACTAAACCAAAGATATGTAACGGCTCTGCAGACAGCGTACCCTTGACCATAAACAAGAGGAATGGGGCTGATACGTTCGCAGACAAGAACTCTCCCAGCATAGCCTAACAACGCTCTCAATTGGCCGCTACCTCCTAAGTACAGCAGACTCACTATTGATAGTACAATCATGGATAGCACGGGTAGCGGCGTAACGTCCACCTCCCCTGGCTGCTGCAGGGCACTCGGGATGAGGGGCTTGTCCGCCACTATCTCCTCTCCGTTCTCCTCATCTCCAGTCCTGGAACCGCCGAAACTCATTCTTGAGAGGATACTAGGCCTGTGTCGAAGCGTTCTGTTGAAGGAAGGAGAGAATCTGCCCAGTCCGCGACGAGAGCCAGGTGCGTTTGGAGAAGTGACATCGTCTTCGATGTCCAGAGCAGACTCTTCAGACCCGAAAACGCGGGTTGGCGCCATGACCGCTCCAGCTAACCTCGGACGACTTGGCCAGAGTCCTCTTCAACGCCAAACAGATTGCCTTGATATTGTAAAATTGCTAGACCACTGACAGAAAGGAGCAGGAAAGACGCGCTGTCTGCGCCACATCCGGCAGCAATACCACCTTCGGATCAATTCACACCTCGAGCTCTCTTCCGTGGGTCGTGCATCTGCTTGCATACGGCACACTTCTGTTCAGGCAATTCTTTGCTTATACGATCAGAAATCTAGCAGCAACCATCTCCATTCTTGGCTGCTCCAGGAGCGGACCGGTCCTGCTACTTGGTTTGACACGCTCTGAAGAGCAAATGGGCGCCAAACATCGTACGGAGGAAACCACATCGGGCTCTATCAGGAGGGCATTCTACCAAAGGTTCTTCAAGGCAAAACGCAGCTCTCTCGCCTCCATTGTGTCTCCTGCAAACACAGGATCTCCGAAGTACTTGTCGATGGCAGACGTCAGGTGATAAAGCCATCCTTGTAAATACATGTTTACCCTAGATCACCAGGTCACGCTGCTACGCGACTTCGTCGCAACTTCCAAAACTTGGACCTGCCGCTTATTCATGCACTTCTCGGGAATATGCACTTCACGCTCTATAAGGGGTCCTGGGGATCGACAGACGAAGCCGTCGAGGCAGGAGATGTCCTCGCGCCTGAAGAAATTGTGCGAGCTTGACCTTGGCTCTGGCGCCATCTCGCCGGTGACGACCGATGGCCGTATCTCGTTTTCGCAAAGATCGAGAGCTTTGGGCGATAACAGGCAGGCATGCTACGCAGCTTCCTATAGTGCAAACATTCTTTGCACTAGCACGCAAGATCGAAGCTGGTCGGATTGTATTTGTTTGTAAACGCGACGAGCCGCCTTCCACCGAGCTGTGAGTCGCCAATCACGACCACTCTGCAGCATCCATCGTGTTGCTCTGTGGTACGCGACAAGTATTCGACCGCTCGTATCATTGAAAAACTGTATCCCTGCCTGTGCAACGTTTTGCATGACATCCTACTTCGCCATCCAGAGAGCTCGCACGCTAAGATAGCGCGAGGTCGAAGCTACCTGTATTATAGCGCCCGGCTACTCGGGGACCTGTCTGGAGGTAAGTCCATCTGTGGAGTTTCGTCTGACAAGATATCTGACGTCTGTCGCAATGTACTTGGCTTGATGGTGGTGCCAGTCATTGCTTAGACAAGCTATCGGATCTCCAGGGCCGAGCTTCTCAGCCCGTCAACAGCTTTACATCGTCGAACGCGCCTCTGCATGCGTAACGATTACGGTCTTATGGGAAGACTCGCCCGTCAAGCGAATTCGCATGCTATGCAGCTGTACTAGATTTATGACTCGTTCCAGCCGCTTTAGCTGCTTCGTTTATTGCGAAATATTTCATTCGTCTTGACTCACCATTGCATTTTCGATTGCTCAATTCATTCCTCGTCCCGGCCCTGACGAAGGTCCGATCGACATGGCGGAAGCAGAAACGAACGCGAGGGTCAATTAAAGCACCCTTCTCTTCTGCACCATGGTATCACCTCCCTGACCTCACGGAATGACCAGTGTGAGGTCAGATCAGCTTCGTGTTACCGAATGACGCCCCGAGCCAGTGTTCTTTTCCTTCCGCTTCCTCCAGCAGCCTCCAGCGCCCTCCATCGGCATTGGGCGCTCGGAGCATCTCATACGCGCGAAGGAGGTGTCCGAGAAATTTCAAAGATGACGTCAGCAATGGTGGTACCTCGCAATATATAGGTCGCACAAACGTCGGCGGTTTTCTTTCACAAACGACTCGTTCTTCCCTTTTAGACTATAGACTATAGACCATAGACGACCATGGGAATCACGACAAACTCGAACCTGTTGACCAGGAAGCCGAAGGGTAACATGGTACGTCTACATTCTCTTGGGCAATTGACGATCGATGCCTTACTGTCCTTTCTTTATCAGCTCTTCGGTGCCACAGCGCTGGCTGCTGCTTCAGCGACCGCTGCATATTTTGTGCGGCATCGCAGTGACTCTCCGGACACTCGGGAGTACCCGCTCTCCTGGATCGGGTGTCACCTGAGCTGGAGGGATCCTGATTTGAAGCCCGACTTCAACGCGAACTTGGTGAGTTATCGTATAGTTTATGATGGGTGGTCTGAGCACGACGAGCTGACGCTTGGTTTCGTGGCAGCGTCGGGAAGAAGCAGGGAACCCCTCCTAGAGATCCCGATACCGGAACGACGGAGAGCTGCGGCACTTCACCAATCACAAGAACAGGCGATTGACCTCGTCTTCTGCCTCATTTCGCTTCTGTTTCATAGAACCTAGAATATCACGACCAGCGACCACAAACTAGACCTTATCATAATGGTCCTGTAGCACTACTATCCACCGCTCGTTCGCCGAAATGAATATCATACGCTTGCATTTCGTACCTTTCGTACCCTTGTGCCAAATAGGTTCTGGGTGTATGCTCGTCCATTAGTTGTTGAGGCTGGACGCCTAGGGCCCGCGGCCAGAGCCCACAGGACAGTCCGGTCTATCCCGACACGGAAATAGCAGCCCACGCCCTCCGCTATCGATTTGTTCTTAAGTCCGACCATTCCATCTCATCCGCCTTGCATACTTACCATCACCACCTCGACCAATACAGCACGTAAAATGGGCGTTCTCGACGTTGTTCCCGTGAGTGAACCTAGTAAGGTACTTCAATGATACAGGGGTTCCAATGGAGATCCACAGGCTGGAGTCTTGACTGGCGAAAACGTCCGCAAGTTGTTCGATTACGCTAAGCAGAACAAGGTGAGTCTTTCATCTTGATGGCACTGTTCTATCATGCTGATGTCTATACCAATGGCAGTTTGCTATCCCCGTACGTACGATTGGGCCTCAGTCAGAATACTCAGTCTGACAAGCGCGGCGCGTTGCGGCTACATTGGAAATCTAGGCTATTGTAAGTATTCTGAACATACTGCCTTTGATCTCCACTTATTATTCATTGCGTAGAACTGCACGTCGTCCTCGACAGTGAACGCTGTCCTTGAGGCTGCTCGGTGAGTGACTTGCTATAACTTTCGGGTCTCTACGGAATGCAGCGTCTGCTTTTGTGAGCGGGCTGCTCGCGCGGATACTTTTTTTCTATTGGCGTACGCAGACGTCCAATTCTGGTACGCTTGGTAGTCGGATACGTTGTCGGACAGAACGGAATTTGTTGAATACCGGAGGCTGATGAACTTGCACTCCTCACGATCCCCGAAGTTTTCCCGGACTCGGCCATATCTGCCTTGCTTGCTCCTTTACACTTCGCAAATTCAACATTCACTCACGTTCTGTCGCAGTGACATCAAGTCTCCCATCATTATCCAAGTCTCGCAAGGTGGAAGTGCCTACTTCGCAGGCAAGGGGCTCGCCAACGACAAGCAGCAAGCCTCGATAACCGGTGCCATCGCTGCTGCTCTCCATGTACGGACAGTTGCGAAGGAGTACGGTGTGTGAGTACTCTAGCGTGCGCATATACGCGGGAGGGGCGCTAACTAATATCATCCCCAGCCCTGTAGTGATGCACTCCGACCATTGCGCCCACAAGCTCCTACCCTGGTTTGACGGTATGCTCAAGGCTGACGAGGAGTACTTCAAGGCGCACGGCGAGCCCCTCTTCTCCTCTCACATGCTCGATCTCTCCGAGGAGCCCAAGGACCAGAATATAGCAACATGCGTCCAGTACTTCAAACGCATGGCGCCCATCGGACTCTGGCTCGAGATGGAGATCGGTATCACCGGCGGTGAAGAGGACGGCGTCGACAACACGGGTGTCGACAACTCGAAGCTGTACACGCAGCCCGAGGACATCTGGGACGTGTACGACGCCCTGAGCAAGGTTGGACCCAACTTCAGCATCGCCGCGGCGTTCGGCAACGTGCACGGTGTATACAAGCCTGGAAACGTCAAGCTGCACCCCGAGTTGCTCGGCAAGCACCAGGCGTTCGCGAAGGAGAAGGTCGGTGGAAAGACGGATCAGCCTCTTTACCTTGTCTTCCATGGTGGATCTGGGTCCACGAAAGACGAGATCCGCACCGCCGTCACCAACGGTGTTGTCAAGATGAACGTTGACACGGGTAAGACCATTCTTTGCAATCGCTGAATGGCTACTCATGAGAGTGCGATGCGTAGACACGCAGTTCGCCTACCTCCAGGGTATTAGAGACTTCGTCCTGAACAAGAAGGACTACCTCATGTCCCAGGTCGGCAACCCCGACGGCGCTGACAAGCCCAACAAGAAGGTACGCTCATACTGCAATGTTATGCTTGTCGTGGAACGCTGACAACGTTGCATTAGTGGTACGACCCTCGTATCTGGGTTCGCGAGGGTGAGAAGACTCTTGTTGAGCGTGTCAAGGTGGCCTGCACGGACCTTGGCAACGTCAGTGAGTATCGAATCCTGTGGCGTCATCTTATCCCGAAACTAATCATGGCATGCGCTAGACCGGCTGTAAGTACCGAGTAAACAAACATCAAGCAACCTTTTGTAAGATCGATGTATTGTATATCGTTACCTATACAGTTTCTTTGACATATCTGGCTGCCTGGCCCTTCGCGCGAGATAGCAACTTGAATGTCAAAGCGCGTGTCCATTAATGCTGAGAGGACGGGCGACGACTGTCCACCTCAACAATCGGACACGCTGTGGTTACATAACTAGGGTGAAGTATTCTGTGAATCTGTGCGCAGTATTCCCTACAATGGATGATGACACTAAGTCCAATCTGATTGAATCGAACTCTGTATAAAGAGCCTCGCAACCGAGTTAAATTATATATTCGTACCACAAGACCCAACAAAGTCAAGCCTTCGAGCATAAGATGTGCAGGAGCCCGCCGTTCTCGTAGTCCCCGACTATCTTGTCGATTTTGAGACCCGCCTGCCTTATGAGGCCCGCGTACTGCTCCCCGGTCCGTTGTCCCTGCAATAAATGGTATTCGCTACGGGTGTTCGCGATGAAACGAGGTGTATAGCACTCACGGAGTGGAATGTCCCCATCATGATCATGTCTGTGACGTAGGCGGTTCGGCTTGCGGCGCCGTAGTTCGCGAGCAAGGGTTCTGGGGCGGGCGGGACGGACCATTCGGAGGATTTGGCTTCGGGGCAGGCGAAGAGGATGACGTGGCCGGTGATGACGATGCGGCTGTGAGCGTCTGCGGCGTCGCTCATTTGGCGAAGGATTTGGATTGCTTCTTTGTCGGGCCAGTTGTGTCTGGAGCGGGTCAGTAGGATATGCGAGGGACGAGGAGAGCGATGCGCACATTGTTTGGCGGCAGAAGTAGACCGCAGCGCCTTTAATGGGGTTGGGTTGGAAGAAGTCGTATTCTGTAAAGTCGACTCTTCCGTCTGATACGGCCTCGGGCAGATGCAGGTTCCAGTACTGGACGGAGACGTGGTATAAATCAGAGCATGGTGTTGGGCAAGCTAGACTCAGACTCACAGCTTTTGCCTGGTCGATAGTGGCGGGTAGATCTTCCACTACGACACGGAGGTGCGGATGTGCTCTGGCGACGATGAGACTGTGCGTGCCGACGCCCCCAGCGACGTCGACGACGACGCTGCCCTTCGGCAGAGTCTCCCATCCGATCTCATCTGCAATGTCTCAGAATTCTGCGGAAACCAGTACATTGATACGTGACTGACCATGCAAGACGAATCCAGGGAAGTTATACATCTCCACGCCTACCATGGCGTTGTTGAACACGGAGCGGTACTTTGTCTGCTCTGGCTGCATGAGCCATTCGAACATCCCGCGCTTCTCGCCTGTGACGCGGGTGACGGCGGCGTCTGTGATGGAGGAGGAGTCGGCGGTGGCAGGGTCCAAAATGGTCTCGGGGAGCTTCCCAGCGACGTCGTATTGGAAGCCGGTGCTGATGAGGGAAGGGTGGCCTGAGTACAGACGGAATAACAAAGTGGTTGGGGACTTACATGTAGTAGCAGATGGCTGCTCGGCCGTTGGTGCCTTCGAACCACTCATGAGGCCTAGATGGAGTAGCATTTAGTAGGAAGGAGCTGACTTGATGAAGGGAGCTTACTCTTGAGTCCGGAGCAGTTCAGCGTCCTTGCCTGTGTCTAACTGGACACTGAGCCTAACCGGATAGTTAATAAAGTCCAGAAATAAATAAATATAAAACCGCTCTCTTACCTGTTATTCGCGAATACATCCGGAGCGACCTCGCGGAAGATGTAGTGGGTGGCAAGCATGCGTAAGCAACGAGCTGCAAGGGCGCACGTTTCCCTCAAGTCCTATGCAAAGTTAACAGCGTGAATGGGCAACTTACCCAGTTTCTCCGGATGCACGTTGCTATACTTTGCAATGTCGCGCACATGAAGGCCCTTGTCTCCCGCAGAGCGCAGGGCCTCCGTTACATGCGCCTGAATGGCCACACTCATAGAAGACGACAGAAAGTGCTGTGGAAGTCAAGCAGGCATTCGTTAATACTATTAACCGCAACAGCAGTCCCGCATGTACGTACCCCAGTGGCGCAGTGAAATATCTGCGTCGTCTGTGGCTGGACAGTGTGCTGGAGCTGTGTGCAAGCCGCCGTGAGCGCTGCTGTCGCTTTCAGAACATCTGGCTCGAAAGCAACAGACGACAAAGTCGGCTCAGTGGTGGCAAGAGTCGGGAGGGGCGCCGCATGAGCGGTATAACCTTCCTCGATCTTGTCGACGCTGTTCGAGATGATATTGACGAGCTTTCGCAAGTCGCTGATACTCGGAGGGGAAGCGTTACCCATGTTGGTTGAACGGTCTGTACAGACGAGCGGGCCTTATAACCTGAACATATCGTACTCCGCTTTGCAGCTTGCGAAACCATGCTGAGTCTATCGCCTCTATGCAGGAGTATGGGCGTTGGGTGAGCAGCTCGAAGGGTGGGACGACCTCCGCCGGAATTTCCAAATACGGTTGAGGTTGAGGTGGTATAAGTCCCGAGCCTTCCTGGGCAAGAACCCGTCGCGCTTCTTTCGCTACCGACAATCCAATCCCCACGGATCAGCGGCGGGTAATCTGCAGATCCATTTAATCTTGCAGGGCGCTTGCATAAATAGACAGCAAAGCGAGTGCTCGTGACACTCGGTAGTAAACAACTAACAAAGTGCAAGTTAGTAAGCGTAACGATACCCGGCTTAGTCAACCCAAACCAGGGTATCAAATCCAACCAATCGTTACACACGGTGTCCTATGAGACAGCCGTGCTCATTGTCCGGCCACTTAGACCCCACACGCCTCGACGATTGACTTGCGGACCTCGTCAACTCCAAATCGCTCTTTCCCAGTAATGAGCGGAGGCAGGCATGTCGGCGCCACATCCCGCACGTCCTTCCTAATCTTCGCAAGCTCCTGGCGTAGCTTTCCGGTCGGGAGCAAGTCAACCTTGGTCAAAATGGCCTGAAACGTCAACTGTGTACCGCCGGTCTTCATGCAAGTCTCATGCAAGTCGGACAGCACGACCTTGTCAACTTCTTCGACTCCATGGCTGGCATTGATAAGGCAGTAGACGCGGCGCAGCCTGGGACAGGTGATCAGCCGGCGAGCCTGAGGAAACCGGCAAACTCACTGCGCACGCGTCTGAACGTAATGGTCCCATAACTTGCCCCATTCTGCGCGTCCGCGCCTACCGTATCCTGGTGCATCCACGAGGATGAGGTTCCCTGTGCCCGGCCCGACTCGATAAAAGTTCAAGGAACGCGTGTGGCCCTGGGCATCCGGTCAGTGGGGTCGTAAAGCAGAGAATGTCATCAACCTACGGCCTTTTTGCTCGTCCGCACCAGCCCGTTTCTGCCCATTACAGCATTTAGTAACGTCGATTTGCCAACGTTCGCGCGCCCTAACCGAGTTCATGAATCCTAAGCACACGTAGCGCATGGGAGATGCTCACCAGTCACCGCGACCTTTATCGAGAGATGTCAACCAAAGACTCTGGGATTCTAACAATACCGCGTACCTCCGGTAAACCGTGTAACGGTGGGATGTCTTCCAAGGTGTATGCGGACCCGACAATGTCAGCTGTTTGATGCGCAAACACGCTGGAGACTGTCGAATTCGCTCTACGCCCCCATGCCGGTAGAGATACGAGTGTAGTTTGAAATGCTGCCCTCAGCATGCATATATATGGTCAAAAGCACTTCCGAGTTTCCGGCTGAAGGTACTTTGTGTGGCGGTGCTAGCAATACAGGGGCGCTACTCACTGCGGTGTAGGATAATGATAATGAGCGGAGTTACATAAGCATTCTCAGGACCTGCGTGTGGCGTATTTTGTGGCTGCAGAATAAACAGCTCTTCGTAGTCAGTTCCTGAAGCCAAGTATCCTTAGCATAGGGTGTTAGTTGCAAGGATAACTGGTGATAGCTAAAACCGCCAGGTAGTAAGGACCGCCGTACGTCGAGTACATCAGTACGCCCGAGCACTGTATCAGCATTTTTGATGCAACAAATCATCAGTACAACTAGAGCTTGTTGCATCAGCTTCTTTTCTACTGTTAGTCTCTAATGTTAGCTTATGTGCGCTGCCAAATGGCACTTCCAACCGGATTATGCAAACCTCTCCCAGTCTGATGATCACGGTGAGTCGGAGATTGATTCTGGTACTGAACGGCAAATGCCGACCATGTGGCGAGAGATAGAAATGCTGCCTCGCAACAATCCTGGCTATATTACGCATCCCATATGCACTCATAAATCGTCTAAAATGTAGCCAATCAAGTCTCCAAGTTTTTTATGTTAATTCATAGTGGGTGTATACGTGCAGCGCTACTCTCGGATAATGAGCGGGGTTCGAACCTTCCCTGATACTGAGCGGGGTTCGAATTGAGCTACCCCCGGCCGTAGGCCGGAAGAAAAAATCAAACCAAATACCCTACGGTGCGCATAGCATCTTACTTGACATAGCGTACCCAGGCGGTCGTTAGGTCGAGGATGGAATTGTCCAAATGGCTCTTACGAGCCGACCCCGATTTTTCTTTTTCTTTTTCTTTTCTTTTCTTTTTTCACATCTTAGTCATTATCGGGGAGGTTACTTGTGGCTCTGCATGATAATGATTATGATAATGAGCGGAGTTACGTAAGTATTCCCACAGGCTTGAGCTTGAGTGGCTGAACATCTCTGACTCTGGTATGTCGGCTATCAGGATTCTGGATGGACTGGAGAACTGTAGATGCTTGTGAAAGTGAGATTAATATTGGTATAAAGGTAGGTAGTAGATTTACTGCCTTCTCTTACGCTACTACAACATCAATCAAGTACAAAAGAGGGTCACGAGCCACTGCATCGATTTCTGATTTATTTCAGCACTCGTAAGCCACTCTGGCCAGCATTTTGACACCTAGACATACTTACTAACTTTTATGCCTCAATTAGCTGGCAGATGCGCTTCATGCCTGCCGCTGCAGGAGAACAAGATCGCTTTCGATGATACCGGAGTCTGAATATGGGTGGATGCTCGGCAAATCCCGATAGGAGTAGTGTAGAGCATGCAAAATGCTATTAAGCTGAAACACATCGTGAAATACTATAGACGCGCTCAAACAACCTAGTAACACTTATAAAGGTCTGAAAAAAGTCCCAGTATTTTTGTAACCAAAACAAGTGCTCGACCAGAGGTCTCAGATAATGAGCGGAGTTTCAATTTACCAGATACTGAGCGGGGTCTCAATAGTGTTGCAGATGGTCGCCGGCCGTAGGCCGGGAAGAAAAAATACTGAATTCTTGGCAAACACAGGTCGGACATAGACGCGCCATAAATGCATAGCATACCTTCCCCGATTTTTCTCTTTTCTTTTTCTTTTTCTTTTCTTTTTCTTTTTTTATTCCATGCAGATCTACCATTATCGAGCCCATTATCGTGCCGCAATACACGCCTCTTGCCAAAAATAAGTGCAAAACGTATGTGGGAGGATAGCACGTGACGTATTTCCACGCGACGAGCCACGGCCACACAGAACAGACATGCCTGGAAGAAAACATGGAAGAACAATTGATGCTTTCTTATTACCTGGTAACAATCCTGAAAGAAAGATCTGTGAAAAGTCATGAAGTAGTGCGCAATGTCCCATCGCGCTGACTGAATATTCTAGCAACCTATCACTAAAATCGTCCGCTGACGCTACCGTCACGGGAAGCATGCCTTGCTTATAATGCAATAAAAAGCGTATTCATGCTTATATTGCAATAAAGAGCGTATTCATGACCTCCAAAGTGACGCGCACCTGTTGACTATGAGGCAAATAAAGACAGCAGCTCGCCGAAGTCGAGCGCGAGCCGGCGGAATAAGAACACAAGCGGTTTGGCAGCTGTCCGATGATTTGAATATCGTACAGTATTATATCAGGAAGCATACAGAAGACCACGACGCAGCCTATAGTCACAAGTCCGGCATTCTGCGTACTTCCTTTCCTTCGTTTTTTGCGTGCTTGCGCAGCTTCTCCAGTATTCTGCTATTTTGCCACCGAGGCGGTGGGGTGCGCTTCTCCGTGGACCAGTAATAGATATCCCAGTCAGGCTCGTTCAGTATCTTCAAGCACCACTGAGCTAAGAGAAGAGCCACACGCATCCTCGAAGCCGGCGCACCTTATCGAATTCGTCCAATTCTTCCACGCTCATGCTGTCCAACACCTCTCTTGTCGCAAACGTACTCAAGAGGAGGTCCGTCTCGAGTGTCCCCCGCTTCCGCACCTGGTACAAAAGACGACTCCTGGTCTTCTCTGGGCTCTCGCCGTCGCGAGGGATGGGAGGAAACATGGACAGCGCGGGAGACTCTGCGGCATCGGAGGGAGATTGGGTTTGCTTGATGTGCTCGGGAGTGTTTGGGAGAACCCAGGGATCGGCTCGGAGAGGAACGGAGGTGGTCAAAGTCCTGGTTGAGCGAGACAGGTGTCGCCTGGAGATGCTGCACAGTGTCGATTTGTACATGGCGAAAGGAGGCAGGTCGGCGACCTTGGTAGTGTGGACTGAGTAAGTGAGCGGAGGTGAGAGCATGCCGGCCGGTTGCCGGACCCTAACCTCGGATGAAGTTCATGCGATTTCGCTTAAGCTAATTAATCCAGAGAGCGCCATTAATAATATGAGCTCTTCAGCTACATATTTGCTTAAGCAGCAGCAGTACTCTCAGACAATCATGTACACGTAGCTGCTGCATCGATGAGAAGCTGGGGATGCCGCGTGTCAGATCATGTCGTTATGCCACCGGGAAAGCACGAACAAACTACGTCTTTATATAGTAATATTATCTCTGTAGTCTTCCTGCCGGAGGTAAGGCCTTACCACTTAACTGCCTTATTCGGAACCCGCGTGTTTTCCACGCGACAACCCGGAAAGGTGCGAATCACGCCATCGTCGGGGGCGTTACTCACTCCCAGGCATGATATTGATAATGATATTGAGCGGAGTTTCAATCCAGAATAGGAAGGTTCACGTGGCTAGTGGCGACGCGGAAACCACCTTGCACAGAGCTTACAGAACGTGGAAACTGTTAAAAAGACCTAAAGGACCTATAAAATAAGATATGGCAAGGGCTATATTACATTCCGTAACCTTCAGCTGGTTAGCGTGTGCATACCGTTGCTGTAAGAGCGACAACGTTGCTGGAGCACGGCGGATTTTGCCGAACTGACTTGGATAGTTCGTACTCCGCTCAATATCATAGGTGATCCATAGGACGAGTTACACCTCTTAATAAAACGAGAAAAAAATTGGTATAGTGTT